>ML267329.1:46671-98849 GCA_005239495.1 Nicotiana undulata
ATAATACATGTCCTACTCCTAATACATATGTGATTAAGGTTATTTACTACTATTTAACTACCAAACTAACACAGTTCATAACTCCGTATAATGGGGAAGTGGCAAAACATTCATTACCATAAAGAAGATTATTTTCGTATTGGGGGAATGGTGAGTCTAGGCAGGTGGTGATACTAGAGAGATGATTTCAGGGTCATTCGAGTGGCAAATTTTTCCAAGGTTACTTCTCATTATACCACTTATTTTATTTTCTTGATGGACAGGCAAATGGCATCCTACTTCCACTTGAATCTTTATTATGTAAGGATGTTGCTACCATGACTGAAGCCATGACAAAGGAAAGAGAGGCAACTAAGGAAATATCTCCTGTTCATGGACAAGCTATATTCCAGTCTTATCATGTTAAAGTTGAAAAAACTTATGAAGTTTTTAAGCCCTTGGTTCAATCTCTCACAATCTCTGTCGAGGGACTTTATTCGATGTTGACCAGGCTAGCCCAATCCGCAAGTCTGCATGCAGGAAATCTTCATAAGGTTGTAAAGAGAATAAACACGCATTTTGCAGATGCTATTCTAAGATTCTAATAAGTTGTTATTTGATTTAGGCTCTTGAGGGGTTAGGAGAAAGCCAGGAAGCAGGGTCAGAGGATCTCAATTCCTATAGGCCAGATCTTGCTGATCAATATGATGGCAAGAATGAAATCTTCTCCCAATCAGACAGAAAAAGCAACGCGGATTTTCTTGATGTTAGTGGACTGTCTTTGCAAGATAAGGGATGGATATCTCCCCCTGATAGCATGACCAGTGGCAGCTCAGAGTCTGCAGCTACATCATCTCAAGTTAGTCTTGCCAATAGTTCCAATGGCCCAGACTTGACCGATCCAATTACTCCACATTGTTTTGATGACACAGAAAGAAGAGAATACTCGCATAATGTTTCCTCAATTGGAAGTGCACTTCCAGGATTGCCACAGCCAGAATCTGAGAAGACACAGGTTTGTGTCTTTAGTTGCACGATGCGACAGTCTGAATTCTACCAATTATTGACACTCTTATTGTTTGGATCAGGAGAAGTTTGAGATGAAACTTTTAATTGGAAATGAAGAACCTTTGTCAAGCAAAGACAAGGTTGAGGAGGCTGCTCATGAAACTTCATTTATCAATATAGAGGCTGCAAGCAGAACAACCAGAGGTGAGGATTTATCAGCAGTTTCTGTCCAATTCTTACTGAATGTTTATAATGTCTAAACTTGACCTTTTAGGTTCATGTGGTTAAATTTCCCGATAGTCAAGACTTCTGTGGCATAGTCAAACAACACCATTGTCCTGTCATGATGTCGAGTAGTTACCAGCCTCGAGGAGTGTTATATACTTGTTCATACTAGTTGTCTAGTTCCCAACAGCTGATTGCAATTTCTTGATTAGCTATTTATCTCTTTTGGAAGGCTCTACATGTTAGTTCAAGGTTTTCACCTTTGGACTAGTAGTAGCAAGAACTTCTTAAGAAGACTGGAAGTTCCTCTTTTCCTTTTAAGCCGGCGAATTATTCGCTTCCCAGACATGCCTTTCTAGCCATTAACTCTATTTGGGTCTTAAAAGTTGTGGCTGCCTGAATTGAAATTCTGGGGCATGGATTTTCCTGTGGGAGGTGGTTATAAGTTGAGGAGTAACTTTTGAATTGGTGAGTAGGTCTGAGGAAAATGAATTTTTTTCAACAGATTGTGTCACAAAGCTTTTTGCTGTAGGAAGTGATTGTGGAAAATTTCTTAATATGGAATTTGTAAAAGATTTTGGTACAGCCTACCAAAGCTATCCCTTTCACCTTCGTCTTTTGGGAGGTTAAAATTATATCAGTGATACCCTTTTACCTTGTTTTTATATCACTGGGGGCCTTAGTAGCAGTGACTTCCTGTTCTTACAGGGTTCTAATATGAAACTTTCTACTGATTCTAATTTTGTGGTTTTGCACTGTTCACACTTGAAGAATGCTGGCCAGGCTGTGTGTAATCGTTTCTTCCTCAGTAGGGAGGAGGAGTATTGGGGGTTAATATGGGGTATTCTTTGTTTTCGGTTATGGCAATTGAGAGAATTTATTGATAGTTGAGAGAGGGGCTTGAGTTACACTTGTTCACTTTTTTCTTCCAATAATTGCTGTTAACGCCTGCCTCAAACAGATTATTTTAGATCTTGCTTGCATGTAGTGGTGGAAAAATGGTTAAAAGAAAACAGTTATCCACCCATATTATCCATTAAAAAATGGGCTAGATAATGAACTTATTAAAACGGGTCAAATATGGATAAGAACCATATTATTCACATAGAAAATGGATGACCAATGGGGATAATGAATGGAAAACTAATGAGTTTAACTTTTACATTTGTAAAGCCTCAAATTGAGGGTTCCTCAAGTTTGGGTGACTAGGAATTCTCCCAAAAGTGATTATATTCCGGGAGTCATGGATAATATCCATATTATCCGCCGGTTAACCCGTTTTTTATCTATATTAAATATGGGTTGGGTCAGATAATTTATCCGTTTTTTGCATTACCCCGTTTTCAACCCGCTCATATCCGAGCCGACCGTTCGCCACCCCTACTTGCATGTTACAAAACTTTCCATAAGTGAGTGGATGAGGTTGGGATAGACCCTTCATTGCCTTAACTTTTGAGCTGGTTAAAAGGGGCAAAGTGATAAAAAAAACTAAATAACTTGTCCAACAAGATGGCTCAGATGTGAGAATTTTTCGTGCAGAGACCTTCAAAGAGAAACTTATACGGAAGTATGTGAAGGTTCCTTCTATTGGTCTTTTCCGACGGCAGAGTTCTAAATGTAGAATGCTCAAGCATATTTCCGTTCAATTTTTTGTATTGCTTCTTGGTTGATCCCAAGTTCTCCATTCTTTCCTGTCCGCCTTGATTTGGAAAGCCAAATACCCTGAGCGAATTAACTCTCCTCCTACATAGGGATTGAGGAGCTCTATCTTGCTGAATTCTACTTAAATATTTAATAGAGGACAGCTTACCCAGAAGACTTCTTTGGAAATTAATAAAATTGTTTTTTCATCTTGAACAACAAAAGGAAGTGTCAGAAAAATTCTGTTGTTAGGTACTTAATGGTGAGGTTCGTCGCCTTCTTAACCGTATCAAAATACCGAAGGGCTGTCCAACTGGGTGCTAAATCAGTCTTAGTAATTGGGGTGCGGCCCTTCCCCGGATCTTGCATGAATGCGGGATGCCTTGTGCACCGGGTTGCCCTTTTCAATTGCTTGTATTCTCTGGCTCTTTGGTTTTCAATGTGCTTTTGATTATTCAATAGCATTTCATGAATAGTTACACTTCATGTAAATTTTATTTTTGTTCTCCTAGGTAAAAATGCATATGCATTGTCAATTTTAAGGAGAGTGGAGATGAAGTTAGATGGTCGAGATGTAGCTGATAACAGGTATATCCTTCCCATGAAAACTTTAGATAAGTATCTTGTATTAAATGTGAATGACCATGTTTGCTTTTATTTCTCCTCAGGGAAGTTAGCGTTGCAGAACAAGTGGATTATCTGCTCAAACAAGCAACAAGTGTAGATAATCTTTGCAACATGTATGAGGGTTGGACACCTTGGATTTGAGCTGTTGAACACTATTCTTTTTCCTACTCCAGAACTCCTTTCATGATATTCCTTGATAACATTAAAGAAGCTATGAGGTAAACTGGAGCTTAGTCTCCTTAGCCACAAGAGCCATGTTGGAACTTTGGCTTCCTCATTTCAAGAGACGTGGCAATTGACAAGCAATTATAGGTGAGAATATTCTAGAAATCTTGTTTAATACTTATTCTAGGCATAACTAGATAATCTTGTTTATACATCCGGGATCTCCTTGTAACTGGGAGGATTTGTAGTTTTCTGATGCAGTCTATGCAAGCGAATTTGAGGATCCAACTTGAAGGCTGTAGGTAGGATACTCTCATGTGCAACTGCTACCTGTTCTTCCTTTATGATGCCTTTTGAGAAACTGCTGCATGTTCCTTACTTGAATCTGCTCTGCAAATACTGGAACTTCAGATCTAACTTCTACAGCACTTTGATCATGGTTCAAACACAGCTGAAAGACAATTTATTGTGCTCCAAATGGTAGCAATCTCCCTTCATGTCCACTGCCTGGCAATAACAACTTCAAAATGTCATTTGGTACGATGAAAATCTGGAAGTCAAGCTGTGGATGCTCTGAAGGATTCCTCGGCATAACATCAATGATTACAGTCGAACTGTGTGGAATGACCTTTCAGCATTTTAGGTATTGGCTTCATTTCAGATGTAGTTATGCATTAATACGTTGCCACACTCTTCAAGATTTTTTTTTATTAGATTACTATTTTTCAATTGTGTGTGTCAAGTTTTTGTGCTAAGCCTGCCTCTTTTGTGTTTGTTTGGTAGGTCTCAGTCTATTGGTTGCTTCATATTTGATGCTGACGAAGCAATGCGCACTTCCAGAAGCTGCTTATAGACTTGAAGGTTGGCTAATGTCATTTGTATGACATCCAAAACATGACTTTTGCCTCAGGCAGTCAGGAACGCGAAGTGGGTACCTTATTAGCTCCTGGTATTGCTCTAGTTGGGGTCTGGTCTTACCACGGAGCACTTGTATCCTGTAAATGTCTGTAATGACCACAAATGTCTCATAAGTTCAAGGGATGTTCCTACACTGGAGCAAGTGGCTGGAGCGGACCTGATCGTTGCCTGCCACCACCCTCCACTCTCACAACCATACTGTCATCGGTCACTGGATGCTCACAGGGACAAGAGAAAAGGAAAAGATTCTGTAGCTTAAGGTAGGAGAGGAACGAATGCCCTTTTTCAAGTCTCTCGGACTCGTGTCTAGTGGATACAGTTACTTTTGGGCAAGGCATACTTGGCAATCCAGAGGAATAGGATGAAGGCAGCAACTTGGAAGTTGATTGGTATAAACCATGTTCATTGTCATCAGCTTCTCCTAGCTTGTCTCAAGTGTATGCATTGTTTCTCAATAAATTGATTGGAATGCCAATTGGTCCTTTCAAGTATTGTAAAAGGAAAATATGTCAATACATTACCTCAAATGTTGAAATATAAGATCTTGTGTCTGACTACAAATTAGAGTTTAGTGATATGGAATCTACCTCAAACGTTGAAATATGAGATCTTGTGTTTGACTGAAATTTGAGTTTAGTGATATGGAATCTCCCTCAAATGTTTAAATATATGATCTTGTGTTTGTCTACAAATTAGAGTTTAGTGATGTGGAACCTTCTATAGAACCAAGACATCCGATTTGAAATGCAAGAAAAATACTATGACTAGTGTATGGACTAAAAGGATAAAAAGGAGCACATGGTTTTGAACAGGAGAAGCAAATCCCCACTACCAAATTATCACTTGGGAATAGCTCTGGTTTTGGACCGACCCTGTAATATCTAGAAAAGGCGCACACGCAGATATTTGTGAATCTGTAGAACAACAAACTGAATGCATATACAAGTGTTCGTTCAAAATTAATCAAATTTACAAGTGGTTATTCAAAAATAATCATAGTTTCAAAAATAATCAAAATTTAGTCACTTTTCATGTAAAGATAAATCTGAACGAAAACATTATTCAAAATCAGAAAAATACTCCAGCATAATTTATGGGACTTCCAACATAATACATTGGAGTTCTAGCATAATATATTGGAGTTTTAGTATAATATACCGATCCAACATAATATGCTGGAAAGTTCATAGACAGGTGCACCGATCTCCATCATAATATGCTGGAACTTTCCGCGTGTTGGAGTTCCAGCATAATATGCTGAAAGTTCATACACAGGAGCACCGACCTCCAGTATATTATGCTGGAATTTTTCGTCTTGCAGCAAAGTAATGGCTATTTGTCAATGACTTTGCAAACGTTGGCTATATGACCAGTTCGAAAACTGGCTAGCCATGCTATTTTTTACCTAATTGTGTGATGTTATGTTTTATTTCACAACAAAATGAACCCTAAGGTTTTTTGAATCCAACAGTGTAACTATTGGGTCCACTTTGTTGCGACAGAAAATAAAGTTTCACGCAATTAATGGCACAAAATTAAAATTTTCTGTAATACCGTAGAGATTTGAATAAAAGAAACAAAATATCTAGTGAATAAAATTTTCTCTTTCTTGTGGTGTGAGGTTGAAAATGTTTTCTCAGAGAGAGTTGAGGAAAATAAAGACAAGAATATATATATGTCGGGGCTCGTAGATATTTATGGGTTTGCTTAAGTTGAGGAACAAGACGGGTCAGGTTCAAGCTGCAGCTGCTGAACCTATTTCATCTTTGGTTAATTTTACTAACTTAATGATATGTTCTGATGATTCAGTCTCTATGATTCTGGATTGCGTTAGTCCTTAAACAAACAGAAATGGTGAGTACTTGAGGAAAATGCACTGTCAAGTAGGGGTGTACATGGATCGGGTTGGTTTGATTTGTATCAAAACCAAATCACACGAATCATATCGATTTGGATTGGTTTGCGTTTGTCGGGTTTTTTGTTACTTAAATATTATTTCAATCTTACTTTGTCAAATATTTGATAAGTCAATATATATATTTAGTAAAAATATAAAAAATTGACTAACATATTATCGATTAAAATATTCTTATGGGAGAATTCTATTAGTAACACATAAAAGTTATTTTTTCAGTCGCCTGACAATAATTTTTCGTTGATGTACACTTTCAGGTTAATCGAATTTAGTAATTAAACATAAAAATCAATATGATACCTAAATATTAATAATCACTTCTCATTCGAAAAAAATATAAGAATTTAATAGATCTTAACATATGATATGAATATGGAAGAACAAAGAGATAGACATTTTCAGTAACACTTGATAAGAAAGTGAGCATACATCCCATTATTAGAGAATCCCAAATATTTCTAGACATTTTTTAAAGAAAATTCTTTATAAATTTTAAAAATATATATATATATATATATATATTTATATGTCGGATTGGGTCGAATTTTTTACTTAATGCCAAATTAAATCAAACCAAACCAAGTCGAGTTTCTTTTTTGGTTCGGTTAGTATCTCCTCACCTTGGTGTTAGGAAAGTATAGGTCTTATTTTGGTTTCTTGAATAACATTATTGTAGATTTTATATTTAGTGTTAAGTGATACCTATTAACAGAAATGTGAAAACAAAGAGAAATTTTTTGAGTCTTTCGATCGTTTTGCCAACAGATTTTCTGTCGTAAAACAAAAATGGAGGTGCGGGGAATCGAACCCCGTGCCTCTCGCATGCGAAGCGAGCGCTCTACCATATGAGCTACACCCCCGTTGTGTGTATTCCTGGGCACAGAGAAAATTATATATTAAATAATTAACAAGTTCTTCTACAGGATAACTCTCCTTAAAGAACTCCGCTTAAATAGGAAAATTTGTCCTTCCAACAATTTAAAGTATTAGTATGAACTATTGAATTGTGTTTTGAACAAAACAATACTTTCATTGTTTTCACATTTTGAATTGCTATCTTTAGTACTTCTCATCTAAATCAGTATAGCAATCTATTTAAATATTTTTCTTGTAATAATTTTACAGTTCAAACGCGAGTTATATTATTACTGCAAAATAATGAATTTTTTTGTTCATCGTTATCTTTAACGTAACAAAGTGTTTGGCAAATAGATAATGAAGAAAGGTCATAGCAATCAAGTCTAATAAGTAGAAAGTCAGCTCAATAGTCTAGAAGCCTGGTCTTTTTTTTTTTTTTTTCGTTCGGTACCCGCATTGGAACCTGATTATATTTGGATTCGCGCGCGTAGAGCCCCATTCGAAGGGAAACACTCCCTACCAAAGATTTTTTCATACCCGGGGCTCAAACTCAAGACCTCTAATTAAAGGAGGAACAGTCACATCCACTGCATCACATCTTTGGGGTCTAGAGGCCTAGTCATATGTGACTTGGAGTGCAATAATTTCATTTACATTATTGGAATGAGCAATTCGGATAAGATCTTAGTACAATTATTTATGAGTCATGCCACCATACATGTCCAATCACGACGCATCTTTTAAGTTATTTGAAGAGTTATAAATCAGTCGTTGTTTGGTACCATGAGATAATAATAATAATAATAATCACATGATTAATTTTATTTCATATTTGTCGAGGAGTATTAGCTAATTTCAGGATTACTTTTACACTAAGGGCTCATTTGGTTCGAAGGATAAAGGATAATTAATTCCGGAATTAAGGTTATATGAGTTTATCTCGTATTTGGTCGGGATAAAATTATGATATAATAATCCCAGAATTAGTTATATTTGTAGTATTTTTTTTACGATGGGAGGGTGAGATAACTAATCCCAAAATAATAATTAATCATGAGATTACTTGTTTCCCAACCAAATGACCTATAAGGCTCGTTTGGTATAAGGGATAATTAATCTCGAGATTAAATTTGAGATGAGTTTATCTCTTGTTTGGTTGGGACAAAATCGAAGTTGTTATGAAACAATAAAAGAAGAAGAACAATATTGCAGAGAAAGAAAGAGAGAATTCTTATTGATATGACATCAATTATAATGGAATAGAACCCCTCTATTTATAGGGAAAAAATAACTTAGACACCAAGTAACAAACCCTAAGATCTCTCTAAAATATAGACATTCACCATAAATAGAATTCTATTTATAACACTTCCCCTTGAATGTCTATTCAACAAATAATGTGCCTCGTTAAAACTTTAACTAAAATAAAACCCAATCGGAAAAAAATTCTAGAAAAGGAAAAATAGTACACATGTTTAAAAATGCGCTTTTTGGTTGTCTCGTTAAAAACCTTGCAAGGAAAATTCAGTGGGACAAAACCTTGTAAGGGAAAAAGAGTACAACGCGCATTAACTCCCCCTAATGAGAGCATCAATTCACATCCTTAAACCTTCGCATCACAATCTTGTGTACTTGCTTCTTGAATGTTGACGTCAGTAGAGATTTGATGAATAAATCATCCATATTAACTTCAACGAATATGTTGCACCTTGAAAATCCTCGCTATCACATTATCATGTTTATAGAGAATTGATAATTCATTTCATGTAACCTTTTCTCAAATGTTTATCATCTCTCCCCCTCATGTTAGAAAAACTAACTTGCTCCCTTAACTTTGGGAGCCCATCTTTGTGCATTATGGTGTTAATCAAAATATACACCACACTTTAATAATAATAAGATGAATTATTCGTATATAACGTATATCAAACCGATATAGATAACTTCGTTCTCATAAGCAATAATTTAGCTATTAAGTGGATGCACTCAATAAATTATTTTGCCAAACCAATCGTGATGTAAACCAATTTATCAAGATGAACTATCTTAAACAGACAAACTAGAAATTATGCTCTAAATTAAATTATTGAGCAAGTTACCACGCATACAGCAAGTTGAGGGTTAATAATAATTGCACATGTAACCATCTCATAGATGCATCTTTATAAGGTATACATGGCAGGTGAATGGGCTCATATTCACCTTTGATAAATTCCAGAATTCAAGTGATTCAATCTCAATTTTAGTTGGTATAATAATCGCGAGAACAAGCAAAATAAGAGAATTCGTAAAGAACTTTCTTGTTCTTTAATATTTACCCGTGTGAATTCTCTTTCATCTTTGCACATCATACTTAAATTGATATGGCTAAACCAATTATGCCAACTGAATAAATTATCAATATTGATAAAGTTTAGGTTTACACCATGACGAGTGCATTTATCAATAAACTCCAAATTTATTATGATATGAGTTTTTATATCAATAAACATCCACTTTATTGTGTTGTTCTTTTATTTGTGTAGTACAAACTGGAGAATAAAGCGGGTAACTTTTCACATACATATTGCCCTGCTACAAGTTGTAGTAATAGAAGATATTAAATCTTTCATTTATTTATAGTCTCAATTTAACCAACCGCTTTCGCGAATACTTTAGAAACCCAAATATGTTTCTTTGAGACTTACTACAACATAATGCCTTATTGATAATCATTTTTATTCCTCCAAAATAGTAATAATTGGCTCTTCCAGAGCTCCAAATTAATTTGGTACTACCACATATTCATCAACATCCATATGGTGAATATCTCTTTCAAGGAGAAAGTTATACAATTATGGTCATGGTCAATATCATCATAGGCAAGATATGTTACTTCTATTACTTTTGCCCTGTAATAATCACATTGCCATAATATTTTTGCATAATCACAATAGGTACGTGATCAATGACCATTCATGCCATAATAATGAAATCTCAAACCTTCTTTTAGAGGAGAGTGTGGTATATTTACTAACACCATCACATTCATATTCTTCCAAGAATGATTATGTATTCATAAAATGTTGTCACATTCACAACATGAATGGACCATAATCATCTATATGTGCTTTACAAAGTCTCGTGTCAAATCGATGGCAAATATTACTTTCAAAGAGTGAAAGATTATTTTGAGAATCCTTATTATTCCCATTATTACAATGATGATGATTATAATTTCGTCTATTGTCACGTCCACATCCATTGATACCTTCACGGTAATAATTTTATCTTTTTCAGACTTATCACATATTGCTATCACATTCTCTTGAGGGGAATGAGAATGAAGCAAATTAAATAGGACGAGTTTCCACTTCTTTGCCCACAATCATACATGAATTTGATCATGGCAAGACATAGAAATTTTACCATTTCGGGTGGTTATAATTTCTTGCAAACTCTATTAGAGTTATAATCAAAGTTTATTGTCTTTGAAGACATTTAAAATCAAATTATAGAATTTCAAGAACTTAAAAGAGAAAAATAAAGTGAAATACTTACCTTAAATCTAGAATTTAATCGCGAAGGAAGTTCATGGAACAATTGACAATCATTATGCTCAATCCCAAAGCTTCTACTCAATTGGTTAGAGTCTCGTGCTAATAACGTGTAAGAACAATATTGCAGAGAAAGAGAGAGAGGGAATTCTTATTGATATGAGATCAATTATAATGGAATAGAACCCTTCTATTTATAGGGGAAAAGTGACTTAGACTCTAAGATCTCTCTAAAATATAGACATTAACCATAAATAAAATTCTATTTATAACAGAAGTATAACTAACCTCGAAACTAATTAGCTTGAGATTATTTTTTATCTCTATAAGAGGATGAAATAATTGATCTCAGGATAATTAATCATGAAATAACTTGTTTCCCACCTAAACGATCCTTAAAATGTGGGAATTAATTATTTCATATAAAAGATGAAATGTCTAATCTCATTAAATACCTCATATAATATTTTGAGATATCCCACGATTGAGCATTAGTCCACCTGCACCAAATTGACATGTGAAACAAAGTATGAAAATGACTTTCACCCGTTATATCATCTAATGTAACCTAATACGCGTCGCAGTGGCCAATTGGTTGGAAAAATTCCCAGTATCATTAAAGATTCTATTCGTTTTCATATCTTTTTTACAACAAATTACAACATAAAAATGAAAGAAAAGAAAGAAAGAAGAAGTTAAAATTAAGCCCACCAATCACGTGGTTGAAGGCATTACAACAAGTAGCACCGTCTGTAGAAATGGAACATTGTTTTGTCAATTATTTAGAACTTTCTACGCAATAGAAAGTGGAAACAAAAAACTTTTGAATTCATTTGTGGTCCTAAGCTAAGAAACTAACAAATTAGTCAGCTTCTTTATAATTTCTTCTCCTTTTGCTTTTATGATAATATTACTCAAATATTTTTAAGATAAGAAATTGTAATTTGTAATATACACTTATGTACCTTCCAGATGCATAGATATAGTTTAGAAAAATTGATTATCTAAATTATCCTCTTACTTTTTATTCGGTTAACTAGTTATTCATAAATTAATACTTGTACTATATATCTAGGGGAATATCCTACTAAAATATACCAATTCCGTGTATCAACTGCCTATAGATTTTTTGAAACCACTCCACCCCCACCCTGGATTCTCTACCCCACCCCATGCTTCTGATTTCATACTATATAAATAGACCCTTCTTCACTTTTCAATTTCATATCTGAGTTTTATATATTTTCAAGATTACTTAAACAAGCAAAAGTAAAGAAAAAGAGAGAAACTTTGCCCCAAAAAGAGAATGGCAACAGTAGTTGATGCTTGTGTGTGTGAGATTACAAAGCTTAGTGAAAAAGTCAGAGCCAAAAGCCTTTTCTTGTTGAAATCCCAGAAGAAGAAAAACTCAGAGGACAAAATGGAAGAAAGCCAGAATTCTTCTTCAATGGCAGAGACAAAGAATGAAAACACAATGTGTGAAGCAACTGTATTCTTGCTCATGGACCGTTTTGCTCCTTGCTGAAATTAAACCATGATTTTTGGATGTATTAATTAATACCCAAGTATAATGTATATTCTCTTTAGATTTTTTTATACTAGTATGTTCTTGTATATGTATCTCATGTAACAAGGTTATATCATTTAGCATGTGTTTAATTAATTCATCATCCCAACTTCAGTTTCTGTCCATTTCTGGTTGTGTAATTTTTTGGTAAATATTAGCACATGGATGTTATATATTCCTCCAAAAAATCATTCATAAATAATATATGGCCATACAATATACTCTGCTAAGTAATTTTTTCTTTTTGCTAGGTACAACCTTAGGATTGCAAGTTCGAGTCACCAAAAAAGAGCAATAACTTCTTACAATCCGAAAGTTAATCAATAGTGGAAATGTAATATCTTACTGCCCATGATTTAGATACATTTCACAATTACGAAATCACTAGAGATGCAGGTGCTATTTTAGAACAATTAGCTGATATATATAAGTTTTACAAATTATTATGGAGAATTCGTTGATATAATGGGAGAGAGTGAGAGATCAACAAATGCATATGAGGGATATAATTTAGGAGACGTGGGTCATTTAAGCTATAGTAAGAACAATTCTGGTAACCAAATATTTGTGCCGAAAGTAACCTGTGGAAAATATCTTAAAACTACTTCAAAAATAGCCCCCTTTGAAATTCTTTTTGGAATTACTTCTTGAGAAATCTTAAACAAACGTTTTTTGAGAATATTTTACAACTTCTTTTGTTATAAAAAATTTAAAAATATTGTTTGTTCATGAAGTACGATCATTTAAAATTTCTTTCGGAGTTATTAAAATCTGGTTTATGACAGTTTTTAGGTGAAAATTTTCTTCCACTACATAGAGACGCTATGAGATTATCTGTCATCTCGTCGATGAAAAAAAGAAAAGAAGAAGTGACAAATTCCGTTTAGGAAAATTAATTCCTTCTCTAAAACAATGGGGAAAGGTCATGTCAATCAACTCGACAAAGTCATCTCAAGCCTTTGTTATATGATTTGCAATGCAATAATTACATATAAATTATTGGAAGGAGCTTCGGATAAGATTTTAGACAATTATTTTTTGAGTCATGCCAGCTTATTGTATGTCCAATCGAGATTGGCTTTTTATCCACTTCTCGTATTCTTGTTTTGAAAAATTCATTTTTCATCCATAAGTGAATAATAAGTTGTCCGTCAAAAATAAATAAAAATTTGAACAAGCGACTAGTTTCTTTTAAATAGATAATTTTATGCAATATAGATAGTCAGTTCTTCAGCAGTAAAATTCACTTTACCTTCTTTATCTTTAAAGGTTGGAAAACAATATTCCCTTCACTTTTTGAATGAGAACGATAATCCCCTTTGGTAATATTTTTCAGTACAACTTAGAATTTTAACACAAAAAAGGTATTGTTATCTTTTTCTTTTTTCTCTTAAAAATTTCTTTTAATCCAAAGTCATAAAAACACCCGAGCAAAATTCCCAAAAGCATGCTCATCACCTTGTTGGAAGTTTTAATGTGTATGTATATCAGTATATGTATTTGATGTTAGGCCAAAATGCTATAATGTTAGTACATTACTCGCCTTACATATAACGGTTAATTGTGCGACGTTTGAGCTAAATTATGTTGTTTTATGTGCAGGAGCATCGAAAGACAAAGACAAGTGAAGGTTGCATAAAAAGTGGACAAAAGTACAAGAAAAGAGCACAAAAATGTCAAGTACCCAAACTATGCTACAGACCAGGCTTTGCGAGGTCTATAGCCCGGTAATTAAAAATCTCCAACCCAGATTTGGGCTCAAGGACTTCAACCCTAGCCTATAAATACTCCCTAAACATGTCTAAGAGTGGAGGACACTTTCTTAGAGAAAAGATTGGACCTAGGGAGAGGACAGAGCCACCGTAGAGGCCGAAATTCATCAGATTCCATCTTTCTTCCATCAAACTTAGTAATCTTTACCTTTTCTTGATGATTTGATGTTTTGCTACTATGTCTATATGGAGCTAAACTTCACATTCTAGGGTTGTGGTTGTCATGAATATTGAAGTTTGTTAATTACATTACTGTTAATTCGAGTTATCATCTTTGGTTATTTCTCTCATTCTGAGCATACTTGCTTAATTGTTTGGCCAGTAGTTGAGTTCTATTTACTATATATGTTATGCTTGGAAAGTCGTGTTAAAATTAGAGTAGAATTGGAGAGAGCTTGTTTCTCAACTCGTGGCTCGGGAATGATTTCACGGTTAGGATAGGATATACCTAATAGTCTTGCTTAGTTGAATACCGTATTATATTCATTCATGATAGATTCAAGACCATAGGAATATTGGGTTGATATATTATGGATAGACGAATAATATTGTAGGACCATGCTATTTATATAAACGATCTGGTCAACTAGCAATCATAGATAATTTGGATTAACATATGTAATTACGAACTCACTAGGATTGATAAACCGACCACAACCCTGGAATCTATATCTCCCTTGGTTACGTGTTTAAATTTCGCAATAGTAGTTGTAATGAAAAGGTAAACTTTTGATAAGTTTTGATAGTAAATTGATTTTAGTTTGCTTAGTTAATGGTTAATCTAAGTCTCTGTGGGTTCGACATCCGACTTTCGAGTCACTTTATTACTTGACGACCATGTATACTTGCGTGTACGTGAGGAACCAACAAATTTTTGGAGTCGCTGTCGGGGACTTAGTTCAAGTTTTGTTCAAGTTTTTTATTTTCTTATTTAGTGAGTATTTTTTTTTCTTTTACTTTCACATGGCATCTTGGAATGCAAATTGTTCGAATGATGGTTATTCTTATTTTGATGATTCTTGTCCATATTGTGGAGTACCACAATGGTGAAAAAATTGTCATAATATTCTCGAGAGCGAGTTGTGCGCACAATCACAATCCTTCTCTGAGCCCTTATTATGATCTTGCTAACAGTGTTTGTGAGTTTGATAGGGACAATGAAATGCAGGATATTGAACATGATGCATATAATAGGGATATTCTAGGGCACGTAGCAGAGCAATAGGATGAACTCAAAAAAGATATGAAAAGAATGAGGGCAACAATCACAAGAATAAAGGCCAATATGGAAGAATTGAATGAAAAGAGCGAGTACCAACAAGAGGAAAATTATGAAAAAGAGTAGATTATGGGTCAAACAAGGCTGGTGGAACATGCTAAAACATTGGAAATATATGAGGTTCAACGTGAGAAAATTACAGATGGGATAAATGACTTAATAGAAGGAAAAGTTGAACTGGGACAAGAGATCAAAAAATTTGGCACTGTTATTCACGACTTGAGAGCTCAATTGATTGCAAAGGTTGATCTGTCTAACGCCCAACAAAATAGTAGGGAGTTGTGTGAAGTTGAAAAAGAGCTTATACGCCAAATTGAGGAGTTAAAAGTGGAGAGTCAATCATTCGAGCATATGTTTGTTGATGATGCCCATGTTGAAAAAAGCACACTAGAGACGTGTGAGGAAGTAGATAATGTTATATTTGAAGACTCTAGTATGTGTACATATGAGAATGTAAACAGTGACGCAAATTCAAAGTTAGAGCATATTGGTCCTCATTCCATACATTTTTCGACATTGTGTTAGGATGATGATATGGGAATTGAGTCATTCGAGCCTTTGAAGGAGCCAATGGACTAGGAAAAAGGTGTTTACATTCTGGAATTTATCGTGCCACAGAGATATAATTACATGTCTCATCTAAAGGCCTAGAAGTATAGAGTGGAATATTTATTACTTGGACTGGTTATACTTATAGTCCCACCACTGGAGCATAGACGCAAACTAGATGCCATGTTAGGGGCTCAATTCATAAGTTCGAGGTGGAGGCAAAAAGTTGTTCAAGTCGTGCCGCGACATTAAATCAGGCGTTTGATGGGAGACAACCCAACTTTACTGCTTTTTTTAATTTTTATTTTTATCTTATTATTGTTATAATGTCTGTTTTTGTTTTGTAGGATTATAAGTATAGGAAGCAAAGTCATTCGAAGAGTGCACAAGCGAACTAGATGGGAAGAACTAAGAGTGGGGTGCCCACACAAAGGACCGTGCTTGGAGGAAGTCTGAGTATTCGTGAGCCGCTATTGCGTCGACCTTGGCCTTTTATGGAGTTACTTGTCCACCCTCGTTATTATTTTGTTTTATTTGTGCATTGGGGATACTGCACTTCTTTAAGTGTAGGGTGGAGAATTTCTCTAGATAATTAGTAGTAGTAGGTTAGAAAAATGTTAACTTCTTATTTTTGTTTTCAAGTTGTGTAGTATTTTTGTAGCTTAAATTTTTTGTTTTTGTTTTTTTAAAAAAGAAAAATCGAAAAGAGGGTAGAAAAATTGGACTTTTTCCAATGATGGATCTCCTAGATAGTTTTCTTGAGGGATGAAAGTCTAAACAAATTCAAAAATATGTCATTTAGTTTTCTTTAGGTAGTAATAATCCCCCGTGGTTTTTCTTTGTGTCTCGGTTATTTTTCATGGGATATAGTTTGAACTGGGTTGTAGTTTTTCCTTTTTTTATTTTTTTATTTTTAGAGTAGATTAGAAATTAGGGAATAAATGGAGGAAGAAAGATGAGATTCCTAGGCTCCTTGACTTGTTTGATAGTAGTATATTTAGTCTTTGGCATGCGTAGTATCATCCCTATGTGCTAAAAGTGATTATGATGCCTTAGTTATTTGGATAACATGTTTTGTGACGCCTATGTCTCATTTTCTTGACTTATGTTCACTTTGTGCTTAATGTTTAATATCTCGTGGCTCATTGAATACTTGCATTAGTTGAGAGTCGGAATGAAACCGTCCTTAGTGAGTCATGTGCCATGTGTGGTGAGGTTTTTGTGTAGTCTATGTATTGTACTCGTGTCTAGAACTTGCCCGGTTAGTGAGTTGAAACGAAATTCTAGGTGATGCTTAGTTTGAAAAATGATTTTGGGCTTTCTTTGATCTTTTTTACCTTAAATGCTCATCACAAATAAAATTTGTACCCAGTTAACCCTTTTGAGCCTATAGACTTTTATTTGGCACCCACATTACAAGCTATACCTTTTTTATTCGTAATTGGCGTTGTTTTGATCCTTTCACCTCTTAAAGCACTTTAATTGTGCGATGAGCGCTAAAATGAGTAAGAAGGGACTAAGTGTGAGGTGGTTTTTGAGTAGAACCAATGAAGGGAAGAAAGGTGCACTTATTTAGTAAAATAATACACCACTAGCGGAAATTGAAAAAGAAAAAAGAAGAAGAAAAATCTGGAAAAAAAGAGAAGAAAAAAAATATAGGTGAATAATGTGTTGTCTTGTTCTTGCTGGTGGGATATAAATTAAAGTAGTGCCTAAAAAACAGGGAACATTGTTGGGATGATTTTAATTGTGAAATTAAAATTGCGATTGAAGAATTTGCGCTTACAGATGATTACGTGATGTGTTAAAGTGCTTAGGAGGGTTATGTATTGGTAAAAAAAATAGCTTTACACGTAGGAAAAATCTGGATGACTCAGCCAACTATGTGGACCAAAGAAAATAGCACACACATGTGGAGGTAAAGATACACGGAGGTACGGGATAAAAGAGATACGGTCAACATATTTTTTAATATAACAACAACGAGAAGATTATCGAGGAAGAAGAGACACGGTCGAAATGAATCTAGACAAAGCAACATGCATGTACGAGATTAACTCAACATGCACAAAATTGATTCATCAACCACGAGTGTATCAGCCACGGAAAATCTAATGAAGAAGAAGAGATGTGGTCATAGAGCACCCAAACGAAGCCACAGATAAGATTCGAGAATCAACAGTTAATGACTCACACGTTACGTAATTCCTAAAATAACAATTACGATTCACCTTTGTAACGCCTCATTAATGCAATAATTAGTCATTAATGAGCAATCATTACATGAATCAAAACGTTGTACTAGGAAAATCCCTCTATAAAAGGGAAGAAATGTAACAAACAAGATCATCTGAATTCTCGAATACAAACTACTTTACTTCTTGCACTCTATATTGCTATCAATGTACTGTTTCTTTATTCGTTATTTTATTCATTCGATTATCAGTAACCCGAGTTTATCTTAAAATAGCTTTGGTCAAGGAATCTTATTATTTGGTTAAACAAATTAGTTCTGTTACCGGGAATCTGATAATCATAGTGCGTTTACCAACTGATATCCTTTAAATCATGTCGAATTCCAACAACGACAACAACAACAACAACGTCAACAACAATGACGATAACAACCAACAAAGAAATGGAACCCCAGTTCCATCTCCTCGAGGGACGCCGCGTGCTTCAAGGGAATCATCTCCAGTTAGATCTAATAATCATCATAACAATGATGAGCAAACAGTAGAACATGATCGAATAAAATAAATGATTGTTGATTATGTGGGACAAGCTTTGCAAGAATTTGCAAGAGGGTCGCCACAAGCACCACTAGTACCACCAGTACCGCCTCAAAATAATACAACCGTAGCAGAAAATCCTCAATCTGGGTTAATAAACTCAGCCAGGGGAAACACTCCAAATGAATCTTTAGAAACAAGATCAGGTACGACTAATAATTCTGAGTTACAAAATTTATTACTAACCATGCAGAAATAGATGAAAGAACAGAACGATCACATCGAGCAAATCCCTAGTGTTCCGCCTATTATCAAGGGAATCGATGTAGATAGGTATTCTCAACAGCCTTGGAAGCCAAGTGCAGCTCCATTACCTATACCCAAGAAGTTTAGAATGCCTGGCGTTCCCAAATATGATGGAACAACTGACCAACGTGATCACGTAACTGCTTTCACCACTGGAGTAAAAGGCAATGATTTAACAAAAGAGGAAATCGAATCAGTCATTGTCAAGAAATTCGGAGAAACACTCACGAAAGGAGCTTTAAACTGGTATTCTCTTCTCCCTGAAAACTCTATAGATTCTTTTGCTGAACTTGCAGATTCATTTATAAAAGCACACTCTGGTGCACAAAAAGCTGAAAAACGAATGGAAGATAGATTCAAGATAAAATAAGGATACACATAATTGCTTCGTGAGTTTGTGGACAGGTACCAACGGGAAAGAATGCAACTACCAAGGGTGCCTGAAAACTGGGCAGCCATGGCATTCACAAGTAACTTGAACGATAAAAGCTCAGAAGCCACGAGGCGCCTTAAAGAGAGTTTAAGAGAATTCCCAGCCACAACATGGAATGATGTGTATAACATGTACAGTACCAAACTTAGAAGATATCATTGCCCGGTCAAAAGATGAGGAATACCCCAGTACAAGACGACCAGAATCAGAGAAAAGGTCAGGCAAAAACAGGTACGATCCTTATCTAGGACCCTCGAGACGTGACACACGTCCCCGGTTCGAAAATACAAGACCATCGGAAAAAGATACAAACTCATCTTCATCTAGATCCAGGAGAGATCGAGATGAGCGGTCCAGGGGTAATACCCGAATTGGGGACCATAACTTTAATGTAAGTAGCACTGAACTTGTCTCAATACTAAAAAGTATGGGAGACAAAGTTAAATGGCCCAAAGAAATGCGTTCTAATCCTAACAGGAGGAACCTTGATCAGTGGTGTGAATTCCACGATGATCATGGCCATAGAACTGCAGATTGTAGATTTTTGCAAGGTGAAGTAGAACATCTATTAAAACAGGGCTACTTAACGGAATTGTTTAGTGATAAAGGTAAACAGACATATATGAAGAACAGGCAGGAGCCACCAAAACCACCTTCCCCAAAACGAACCGTCAATGTCATATATGGAGGGAAAGAAGTGAACGGCATATTCTGTCAACTAACATCAAAAGTCACAAGCACCCACGGGAAGCGAGTTCGAGAAGAGACGAGGGAAGATCAAATATCTTTTGATGACGCAGATTTTGGTGGATTAATACTTCCACATAATGACGCACTGGTAATATCCTTACTTATTCATGACACTAATGTTAAAAGAGTATTGATTGATCCAGGCAGTTCAGTCAATATTATTTTGATAAAAGTCGTGGAAGAAATGCTAGTAGAAAATGAAATGATCCCGAAGGTTCGAGCTATATCTGGGTTCGATAATTCAACAGTGATAACTAAAGGAGAAATCGAACTCAATACTTACGCTGAAGGAGTCGTCAAAAGTGCAAAATTCCAAGCCATTAATACGAAAATGGCTTACAATGTTATTCTGGGAAGACCATGGGTTCACGATATGAAAGCGGTCCCATCCACTCTACATCAGGTGATAAAATTCCCTTCAAAATGGGGAATAAGGCAAATTAGGGGTGATCAGCAAACCTCGAAAAATATCAATTCGATAGCTCTTAACAACAAAAAAGACACGGGAGAAACAAAGGCTCATCAACAAACAGGTATGGAACAAACCTCTGATCAACTACGTACAAAAGAAATGGATATTCAAATAGGTACGGAAGAAGGTAACGATGAAACAAATCCTGTAATCATCAAGGATAAGCCAGAACATGCGGACATAGACTCCATACCGGATTTCATTCGTGAACCATAAGAAGAAGAACATATCAAAACAACTGCTGAAGAACTCGAGACTGTTCCCATCTCTGAACAAAAGCTCGAAAGAAAACTCTACATTGGCATAAAACTGCTGGAAAGATTAACACCTGAACAAAAAGGTATGTTAGTCAATTATTTAAAAGCTAATGAGGATTGTTTTGCATGGTCCCATTCAGATATGACAGGTATCCCACCAGAGGTGATGACCCACAAACTAAACGAAGATCCGTCATTCGTACCTGTCAAACAAAAGAAACGAAAGCAAGGACCTTTCAAAAATCAAGTGATTGATGAAGAAGTCCAAAAGCTTTTGAATATAGGTTCGATACGAGAGGTAAAGTATCCTAACTGGTTAGCCAACACAATGGTGGTACCGAAAAAGAATGGCAAATGGCGGGTATGTGTAGACTATACTGATTTAAATAAAGCATGTCCTAAAGATTCATTCCCCTTGCCACATATAGATCAAATGATCGATGCAACCGCGGGTCATGAATTGTTAAGCTTTTTAGATGCATATTCTGGTTATAACCAGATTAAAATGGAGCCCTTGGATGAAGAAAAGACTTCCTTCATTACTAACCGGGGGACTTATTGTTATAAGGTTATGCCTTTTGGATTAAAGAATGCAGGTGCCACTTATCAAAGATTAGTGACAAAAATGTTTCAAGAACATTTAGGCAAAACAATGGAGGTTTACATCGATGATATGCTTGTAAAATCAACACAAGCAGAAGATCATCTTCAGCATCTCTCTACTACTTTTGATATCTTATGCAAGTATAATATGAAGCTCAACCCGAAAAAATGTGCCTTCGGAGTACAATCTGGTAAGTTTCTTGGATTCCTTGTATCTAATAGAGGAATAGAGGTAAATACAGCTAAAATAAAAGCTATAGAAGAAATACTAGAAATTTTGAAAAATAAAAAAGAAGTTCAACGATTAACGGGAATAATAACAGCTCTAGGAAGATTTATTTCTAGATCTTCTGGAAAAGTTTTAAATTCTTTTCACTTCTTAAAAAGCAAAATCAATTCAAATGGACTGAAGAATGTCAACAGGCTTTAAAAGACTTGAAGATTATTTGTCAAAACCACCGTTACTATCAAAGCCAAAAGAAGGAGAAAGATTATACATCTACCCGGCTGTTTCAGAAATTGTCGTAAGTGCAGTACTGGTAAGAGAGGAAAAAGGTAAGCATTCTCCTATTTATTATGTAAGCAAAGCTTTATTAGATACTGAGACTAGATATACACATCTAGAAAAATTAGCTTTAGCATTGATAATGGCATCAAGAAAATTACATCCTTATTTTCAATGTCATCCAATCACTGTCGTGACTTCATATCCTTTGAGGAATATTTTACATAAACAAGAACTGTCAGGAAGATTAGCCAAGTGGGCCATAGAATTGAGTGAGCATGATATAACATATCAACCTAGAACTGCAATTAAGTCACAAATACTGGCCGACTTTGTAGCTGACTTTAGCAATAATATTACCCCTGGAGTAGAAAAGGAATTACAACTCTTTAATTGTGTAAACCCAGGTCAGTGGACCCTATTTATAGATGGCTCTTCTAATATAAAAGGAGCAGGGTTAGGCCTCGTACTAATATCACAGGTGAAAAGATACGGCAAGCTATTAAATGCTATCCAATAACTAACAATGAAGCAGAGTACGAGGCTGTTATTGCAGGTTTAGAATTTGCACGAGAGCTGTTAATTGGGCAAATCGAGATCAACAGCGATTCACAATTGGTGGTAAACCAGATGCAGGGGACTTACACCGCTCGAGAAACTCGAATGCAGCAATACTTAGAAAAGGCACGTGAACTTGTGAGACAGTTCAAAATGTGGAAAGTGATACAAATACCTAGGGAGGAAAATGCTGAGGCAGATGCGTTGGCAAACCTCGCAGCAGTTACGGAAGTAACCAATAAAGACAACACTATTGTCGTACACCTCTTCCATTCGACAATTGACCAAAACAAGAATGAGGTATCTTTCAATAATTTAACTTGGGACTGGAGAAACGAAATTCTTAACTTTTTGCAGAATGGTACCGTGCCTGAAGACAAAAAAGCAGCTCAAGCGCTCCGCCGCAAAACAACAAGATACTGTCTAGTTCACGGCACCTTGTACCGCAAAATGTTTGGAGGACCCCTAGCTAAATGCCTCGGACCTAATCAGACGGAATTCGTGATAAGAGAAGTCCATGAAGGACATTGTGGAAATCACGCAGGTTCAAGATATTTGATAAAAACCCTAATCAGAGCAGGGTATTATTGGCCTAAGATGGAAGAAGACGCGGAAAATTTCATCTCGAAATGTGAAATGCCAACGGTTCGCCAATAATATGCACAGACTAGCAGAATTGTTGCACTCTATCATATCACCGTGGACCTTCATGAAATGGGGAATGGACATAGTGGGACCTCTTCCCCCAGCCAAAGGTCAGGTACGGTTCCTGCTTGTACTTACTGATTATTTCACGAAATGGGTAGAAGCAGAAGCATTCAAACAGGTGCGGGAAAAAGAGGTTAAAAGTTTCTTATGGCGAAATATAATATGCCGATTCGGGATTCCAAAGGAGATCGTGTGTGATAATGGCCCACAGTTCATAGGTTCACAAATCACAGAATTCTTCGAGAGTTGGAAAATTAAACGGATCGCTTCAACACCATATCATCCCGTAGCTAATGGACAAGCGGAATCCACGAACAAAATCATCATCAACAATATAAAGAAGCGGTTAGATAAAGCCAAAGGCAATTGGCCCGACGAATTACCAGCGGTATTATGGGCGTACAGAACCACATCAAAAACAGCTACGGGAGAAATTCCCTTCGCACTTGTTTATGGATCGGAGGCATTAATACCTGTGGAAATTGGTGAACCAAGTTTGAGAGTGACAACATCTTCGTAACAAACGAATGATGTTGAACTCCAAACCAATTTGGACCTGCTCGAGTCATGAAGAGATGTGGCTTTAATACGGATGGCAGCTCAAAAGTAAATCATAGAGCGGTATTACAACCGCAAAGCTCATCTCAGATATTTCAAAATTGGGGACTTTGTACTTAGAAAAGGTCTTCCAGTCAACAAAGGAAGCAGGAGTTGGAAAACTAAATCCAAACTGAGAAGGACCCTATAAGGTCCGAGGCATAGCGGAGAAAGGCGCGTACGAGTTGGAAGCCATGGACGGCAGGGTTCTACCAATGAGATGGAACGCCATCCACCTAAAGAAGTATTACTTCTAAGGAAAAGAAGTACCCCTGTTCAGATACCGCATGTTAGATTTTGTCTTTGAATATTTAAAATTTTACTAACTCTTTTAGATGATAGGCAAAAAGCTAACCCATCACCAGATGATGACATTAGACCTGCAAAGACGCGAGGAAATAACATAATTCCCGGTCTAGGGTTACACTTTCTGATGGATATTTTAAAGGGTTAAGCAGTCATCATCTAAAAAAAGTATATACCTTCGAGTCCGGAATGTTTTCCTTTTTCAGGGAAAGGACCACAAAGAAGGAACAATCAAGTGCTCGAGATCTCATTCTTCAACGCTCAAACACTTGGGGGACTACATAATATGGAAGGCCAAGATGAAGCAAAAGACTGCCAGAAGTCAAAAAGCTCGAGCCTAAAAGAACCATTTACCCAACGAGTCAAGTGATACGAGCAAAAAGAACTGAAGACTCCAGCACAAAAATTACGAAGCCTACTCTGAAAAACCCTCGAACCATGTTCAGGTTAAAAGGCAAAGTATTAGCTACGAAGAAGAAATGTACATATCATATAAAAAACGGTTATATCAAAAACAGTTAGGGATAGAAGATCATCATCATTGTACTTAGTCAAAAAGCTGTTACAACCAAAAAACAGTTATGAAATCTTTGTACTCAAGTAGAAAATTGTTATTCAAATAAAACTGTTACGGATGAAAGATCAAAACCCTTGTATTTATTCTCAAAACTGTTATCAAATAAAACAGTTACGAATTACGATGAATTTCTCTCGTACTTGTTATAAAACTGTTGCAAATAAAAACAGTTATGGGTAAAAATCTGACATTTACAAAAACTGTTACTAATGAAAAACAATTATCTCCTTGTATTAACTCGAAAAAAACTGTTACCTACAAAAAATAGTTGCGAAATACAAGTGATTATCAAATCTGTTAAAACAAAACAGTTGTAACCTGAGTTTTAGATGATAATCATAACACATGTAAAATGTTGTGAAAGTTCAAACGAAAACCTCTCACAAAAACATACTTAAACATGTGAGAAAATTCCTATTACTCTATTGCATTTCAATGAAGTTGAGACGTCTTCTTCATTAAAATATTGATTAAAAGGTCCCTAATACATAAACAAAGCCTTACAAACAAAGGCTAAAAAACTTACACTACACCTATCATAAAAAGGTTCAAAGTGAAATACGCATCTATATGCAAATAAAGCTAAGAGGTACGAGCAAAAACCTCACAAAAGCAATACGAATCAATAAGACTTGAGAAAAGAGTAAGGCTCAAACTCATAACAGATGCTAAGTCAAAAACTAAGTACTAAACTAGTACTTAGCCGCATAACTATTCACATTTTTATGGTGCCCCTAAGTTGTCAGTTGAGGATTTTAGAGTTTCAAATTTACTCCCGATGGAGCTAAGAGTAACCACACCAATCCAATATATATAAAAAAGAGTGGGGATAATTTCTTCATTCTTGAGGAGGAGGAGAACCGACTTCTTCTTCTGAAGGAACGTCAGATGCTTCCTGGACTTCATCAGCTGGAGAAAGTTCAAGACCCCGCTGGGTTTTCTCCATAGCTTCTTCGGATTTAGCAATCTCATCAGCAAGGTCAAAGCCCTCTCGGCCCATTTCTATCAACGTATCATGGAGAGCACTCATGTATGCCCAACTTACGTCGACAGCTGTCGCCTCTTCAAGGTCGTCATAATCCTTTGACCATGCTTGAATCTCAGCCTTCAAGCTATCATTCTCAGCTTCAGCGACTTCAAGGGCAACCTTCAAAGGAGCAATTGATTCCTCCAAAGTCTGAACTTTCACCTGGGCTTCACGGAGATCCTCTTGAGTCTGGGAGAGGTTCCGCAAAAGTTCACCGGAGTATTCCTATTTCTGTCCCAGCATATGCTTCAAGTTTCTGATTTCCTCTGTAGCCTTTGACAATTGCTCAGCAAATGTAGACTCGAGAACAACTTTGTCCTTGTTAACCTGGCTGCAGGAAGCTCTTTCCACTGCCAATTCTGCTGTGACAATCTTCAGCTGCTCCTTCAAGGTATCTCTCTCATCCTCTAAAGCATCCATTTCTATTCGAAGACTATCATATTGTGCCTTTGAATCCTCAAGCTCACGTAGCTCTTTCAACTCGTTCTCTGAGTTCGAAATTCTCTTCATAAGCTCTAAGCCAATAAGATGCGTCTACAAAAACAACAAAACAATCAAACGTGTTAAACTTTTATTCAAAGAAAATTGAGCATACAAAAGTGTTCTTTCAAAAGCATACCTTTAAAGAATTATGCACCACTTCGTTGGCCCAAGTAAGAGAAGAGTGGTTGTCAAGTTTGGCCCTCTCTTCAGAGCTGATTAAAGGCTTGAGCCATACTTCAGGCTCACCAGTCTTCTTGAAAAGGCTTCCACCGGCTGGAACCTTAATTACAACCCTCCGCATCTCCCTGTTGGAAGACCCTACTTCTACAAAAGAAGGCACGGAAGTAGGAACCGAGGGGATAGCGACAGACACGGACGGGAAAGGAGCCAAAGGAGACACGGGCACATCAATAGAAACGGATGGATGAGAAGCTGAGGAAATAACAGGTACGGACGGAGGAGAAACATCAAAATCGGGAAAAATGGTAGCTAGCGGAACATTATCAGGGTCAAATTCAAACCCTTCATGGAAAAGATGCTCGGCAGGATCTCGAACCGGGGACTAGGACTCGTCCTGGGAAAAGAGGGACGAATTGACAACACGAAAGGAAAAGGCCCAGGAGCAGACTCATCATCTGAAACTACTCGCCTTCTTCTCGACCGGTGCACTAAAGCACCCTCTCTTTCATCTTCATCTTCCCCTCCAGAACGGGGATCACGAACTTTCCTCATAGAAGAATTGACTAAAATCTTCTAAGCATGAGATAATGATATCTTTGGGAGTGATGAACAAGGTGCCCCACGGGTAGAAAACCCTATCGAAAGAAGGAAAGACTTAACAAAAGAACTCAGGTAAAGTAGGAAGTGAGAAAAACTCCACTTACCGTGGGTCTTGACAATCCAATTGAACTTCATGGAAAAGAACTTCCAAGACCTTTCTTCGACAGGAGCTGCGGATAACATTGTTTCTACCCAACTACGAATATCAGAGACATTCTCGACGATATTCATAGTTGCTAAAAAATAAGAGAAAAACATATGCGGTATTAAAAACGCAATTTAACTTTATGTAAAGAAAACATGTACGAACCAAAGTAATTACGTGCACGGTTCCACTTCTCAGGGAAGGGAAGATTTTTTTCACCCACTAAAACAGCAGTGGGAACGGCAACGTACCTAAGGTACCAACCTCTATCCCTGTCATCACCAGGGGTTACTAAAACTCTCTTACTCCGAGCAGCCAGAGTAAAAACCCCATGACGAAATAGAGCAGGTGAATACAGATGAATCAAATGATGAAAGGTGAAAGGAACAGAAACTTTAGAAGCCAAAACTCTCAGGCAAGCAACAACACGCCACACTAAAGGACCGACTTGTCCTAGGCATATATTGAAAAAACGGAAAAACTCAATAATAACATGGTCGATGGGAGGTTGAAATCCTAGTGTAAAATGATAAGTGTAGACATACGAAAAACCCGTCTTGTAAGATGTGATCCTTTGGTTATTATTTGGCACAAGAATGGGAACATTAGACTCCCAAGAGCATTCCCTACGGATAAGAGGAATATGACCTACAATAATAATGGTCGCATACTTCTCTACACTGTCTAGAGAAGAAGCTTGTTCGACGATAGGAGAATTTTCCCTTGGGAAGATTATCTCAGCAGGAATGATTTCGTCAACTTTTGGTTCACGAATATCATCCTTACTCTTAGAAGCAGATTGAGAAGACCTAGCTCTAGGAGACAGTAAAGATCTAGCGGAAGGAGGAGAAACCAAAGGGGAAGAAGAATCCCTAGTGGAGGCAGATCCTAAACTCCTCAATCGGCCACCTCTCCGGCTCCTAGATGGAGCAGAAGAAGATGCCAAAGTTTCAACATTGATAACCTTTTTAGGTTGACCAGATGAAGACATATTTATGCAAGCTAAGGAAATTTCTTCACCAAGGAAAAATCAAATTATAGAAGTGTTTCGTGAAAGAGAAGGAAAGAAGACAACTATTTATACCTAATGGCAACCGTCAAAACATGGAAAAATAATGATGGAAAGTCATAATTAAGGGTGTCACTTCAGGACTGATGCGGCTGCAAAAAAGCCTTAAAAAGCGGTGAATTATTGCAGAGCCAATCAAAGACAGACACGTGGAAGGAGCATTAAATGGAAGTGATGCACGACGAATGCATTCAAGAAAGGATACAATGTTTCGGAACAAAGCGGTGACAAAATATTCCCGACATAAATACGTATCCACTTACCAAGTATTATACGTCAAATACATGGCAAGTGAGGGGACTATCTGTATTGGTAAAAAAATAGCTTTACACGTAGGAAAAATCTGGATGACTCAACCAACTATGTGGAACAAAGAAAACAGCACATGTGGAGGTAAAGATACACGGAGGCACGGGATAAAAGAGATACGATCAGCATTTTTTTAAATATAACAGCCACGAGAAGATTATCGAGGAAGAAGAGACACGATCGAAATGAATCTAGAAAAAGCAACAGGCAGGTACGAGATTAACTCAACAGACACAGAATTGATTCATCAACCACGACTGTATCAGCCACGGGAAACCTAATGAAGAAGAAGAGATGTGGTCATAGAGCACCCAAACGAAGCCACAGAAAAGATTCGAGAATCAACAGTTAATGACTCACACGTTACGTAATTCCTAAAATAACAGTTACAATTCACCTTTGTAACGCCTCATTAATGCAATAATTTATCATTAATGAGCAATCATTACAGGAATCAAAACGTTGTACTAGGAAAATCCCTCTATAAAAGGGAAGAAATGTAACAAACAAGATCATCCGAATTCTCGAATACAAACTACTTTACTTCTTGCACTCTATAGCGCTATCAATTTACTGTTTCTTTATTCGTTATTTTATTCATTCGATTATCAGTAACCCGAGTTTATCTTAAAATAGCTTTGGTCAAGGAATCTTATTCTTTGGTTAAACAGGTTAGCCATTATTCCTAAATATATCCTTCTCGTCCCTTAACCCACATTACAACCATAAAAAAGTCCTAATTGATTTTAGACTGAGTGAACTTTCATTAGTATAGATTTACATTAAGGGCAAGCCTATGGTACCAATTGCATGCATGTGACTTCTTTTGCGAGAGTGGGTGATATTTTTTGATATATATAAGTGTAAAAAACCCAAACCAATTGATTGTATTAACTCACCAACAGGATTACAATAACCAAATGTCAGTAGAACTATAGAAAACGATACTGAATAGAGATGAGATGAGAAAAGAAACTACAACAGCAAGCTAAGAAGAAAGGGGATGAGATACATATTCAGACGAGGAGATGAGAAGCACAGACTTTAGCGGAAGCTTAACATAATTCGCATGCCCTGTATTCCCCCGGGATCCCAGATATAATGTCCTAGCATTCTATTCGGCTGTTTAGTCATTGGGCCTCTTCTCAATTTAGTTTCAGGCCCAATACTCCCAACCATATCAACTTTGTTGCACACTTCTAGCCCATAATCCCATATTGCGTCATGCGGGTTCACAACAGTACTCCCTCCCACAAAAAGAAGCTTTTCCTCAAGGTTCAAGTCAAGAGGGAAACTTCGAGAACTAACTCCACGGCTACGACAGGCAAAAACCATTAGGAACAATATCATAGTTTGGTTAGCAGCTTGGAGTAGTGTAGACTTGGTTTCATTAATATTTCTTAGCTTCTGTAGATTAACCACTTTGTTCAAGATAACATGGCAAAGTTGTGTAGTAATTTGAGATGTTTCCAAAAGGACAAGGCACCTAATGATGTCAGTCAAGCTTAATGGTGTGGTTCTGAGCTTAAAAGTTGGTTGTCCCAACTATCTCAACAACATGAGGGAAATTTATTATACTTTATAATAGCAACTCATGGATATGGCTAACATTTGTTGCAACGCCCCTTTCACTCCATTCTATTTCAGCTTGCACCAACGGAAATGTTGGCCGATCGAAAACGGTCGTGGTATCAGTAGAGTCATATCGCTCTCTATCAAATGAAATAGTCACATGATACGCCATAATGTAGGCAATAGTCTCAGATAATTGGATGCCAAGAATTCCCTCAAGAGTACTACTGTGATCAAAAGGATCTCCTGGAGCATGTGAAATATAAGACAAACAACACTTCTTAACATGGTCGGACTCGTCGAAGCTAGAATTATCCACCTTAAAGTACAAATAAACAGTTTTAGCGGCTTTCTCTTCACCAAATTTCTCCATTGCAACTGCTATCAACCAACCATGTTCTTTTTGGTTTATAGTAAAAAAATTCAGCATTATCAAATTAAGTTTAGTGATAACCTGCCCTGCAACCATACACTTGTTCAAGCGGATAACACACACTAGCGCATCACCTAAGCCATGATGCAACCTATCACGTGCAATCAACTCTACCATTTTAATGACATAATAAAATGTGTAACCAGCAAAGTGCACAGCGTGAAGCCTCACCTTATACCCACTCCTTAATTTTAATACTCTCCATTCCTGTAATATGGCAACAAGTGCAGCTGCTGCCGGTTGCATTTTACTGCTTATATTTGGAGCGCAAAGACGAGCAATTGTATTGGAATCATCCACACCAATTATGACACGCTCATAGAAGTCGAGTTTCTTTGTAATTTCAACAAAATGCTCAACATGTGCCAAGAAATCCAATAGTAAGGCCAAGAAATATGATTTGTGAAGTGGTCGTGGCAGCCGAGGTTGAACAACATGTACATCCATTGTGCAACTGGACAATTCATTATACAGCTTGCCACCCTCCATAGTACCATCAAGGCCAACTACACCAGAACACAGTGCAATAGGGAAGTAGTGTGGTATATCGAAATGTATATTCAAGCTCTCGAACATAATGGACGAAGGAACAGACTCACCGGGATCAAATGGAAGGTGTATAGACATATGCTCATACACCAATCTGATTCCATCCAAAATTAAGAGGTCGTTCCTGTCCCAGAGTGTTTCGACCACTTCATTGTCAACCAAAAATTGCTCGGCATAGTGAGAAAAATTATCAAACGCCTTACTCACCTTAGTTGTAGAATGCCCGTCATCTTCATATATAACTACACTACCTTCTCCCTTGATAATGATAAAAGGAAGTCTATAGGCAGGGAGAATGAGATCAGTATTCCCACAAACTTCACTCTCCGACTCCAGACCTTTGCTAATAACCGGGCCCGTTATGTCAAAGTCATCTGCCATAAGTGAGAACTCTTGAAAAGTTTGTCCAGCTCCTTGAGAAAAATTATCGAACACCTGATCTTCAAATGCTGTTGAGAATTCCTTAAGTGGATCGACACTCGCTGAAACTAAATCTTTAGTAGATTGTGTAATAAAAGCACTAACCTCATTTTCGTGAGACCTTTCATCAACCACCTGGACCTCTCCTAATTTTGCAATGCTTAAATCATATTCCATTACATCAGTGAGGGCTTTAACATCTAATCTCTCAGTAGCAAACACCTTGGAACAACAACATCTATGTGACATATTGTCGAACATCTAGGCTTCAATTTCAGTAGAATAATCCTTTGTAGCCATGTGACCTTCCGGTGATTCGAGATGCTGTTTACGAAAACAAATTCGCACCTTTGCAACAAAGTGCTCCCAATCCGTTAATTGCTTGTTCCGGAGAAGCCATTGGAACCACTCTAACGCCTCACCTTCTAGGTAAATAGACGCGCGTAATAATTTGTTGTTTTCTGATGTACCACAGAATTCAAAGTAACGTTCAACCTGAGAAATCCATAACTCTGGATCCTCGCCACTGAATCGTTGGAATATTACTGGAGTAGGTTCACTCTTTGCAAATTTTTAAACCAACTTATGTAATAATGACCGAATTTCAGCGATATCTTTCGACCAGGGATCCTTCACGATCTTAATTGAATCATCAATAGTTCGAAATATTTGGTCCTCCATTGAAGACCTCTGGATGAAAGCACCAATGTAACAAACCCAAACCAATTGATTGTATTAACTTACCAACATGATTACAATAACCAAATGTCAGTAGAACTATAGAAAACGATATTGAATAGAGATGAGATGAGAAAAGAAACTACAACAACAAGCTAAGAAGAAAGGGGATGAGATACAGATTCAGAAGAGGAGATGAGAAGCACAGACTTGAGCAGAAGCTTAACATAATTCGCATGCCCTGTATTTCTCCGGGATCCCAAATATAATGTCCTAGCATTCTATTCTGTTGTTTAGTCATTGGGCCTCTTCTCAATTTAGCTTCAGGCATAATACTCCCAACCATATCAACTTTGTTGCACACTTCTGGCCCATAATCACATATTGCGTCACGCGGGTTCACAACAATAAGTCCTTAAAATATATTTCAGCATTTAATTTTAGTGTGTGGATTCAACTTACTCTTTTGTTCTGGTTGTCAGAGTACACAGTAGGGATAGGTAATGTTATTAGACTTCTCTAGGATGTTGGATGTTCAAGCCATGAGTGCATTATGACACTGAGTCGGTTTAGAGGCTAGGATTGTTATAAGCATGTTGTCTTTGTTGTGAATATTTTTGAAGAATGGCATAAGTTTAGGGAAGTGTAATTGATTTCATATGCTAAAGTTTAATTGTTGCTATCAACCATAGTCATAGGTATGGCGTGCTTCGAATGTGCTAAACGAAAAAAAGGTGCTCTAGGAATTGGTGGTTGACTCGAGGATGAGCAACGTTAAGTGTGGGGTGGTTATGTTAGGCCAAAATGCTATACTTTTAGTATATTACTCGCCTTACATGTTGTTAGTTTAGCGGTTAATTGTACGTTGTTTGAGCTAAATTATGTTGTTTTATGTGTAGGAGCATCAGAAAACAAAAACAAGTGCAGGTTGCACAAAAAAAAGACAAAAAAGACAAAAAAAATCACAAAGGAACTATCTCGAGATTAGTTATTTCACCTTTATATAAATATGGGGGTTATTATTCACATTCAAAAGGTGGAGGGGTAACGGTTTTCCAACACTTAAAAGGTTAAGGGGAATATGAATTTTACTCGCAGTTTATTTGGAAGTTATAATCAAAGCACGTATTAGTCCACCGGTATCAAATTAACATGTGAAACAAAGTAAATAAAATGGACTTTCACCCGGTACATCATTTAATGTAACCTAATACGCGTAGCATTGGCTAATTGGGGTGGGAAACTTCCCAGTATCTTTTAAGATTCTATCCGTTTTATTGTGTTTCAGAATTACTAACAAAATTAAATTCAATTAAAAATTCAAAAAGATAAACGAAAAAGAAAAAGTTAAAAGCCCACCAATCACGTGGTTGAAGGCTATACCAGTAGCAGCGCCTGCAGAAATGCTTTGTTTCTTTGGGCCAGGATGGAACACTGTTTTGTCAACTATTTACTACTTTCTATGTAATACAAAAGACTTTGAATTCATTTGTGGTCCTAAGCCAAAAACTACGTAACAAACTAGTCAGCTTCCTTATAATTTCTCAATTTCTTCCATGTTTATCATTTAAGATCTTTGCCATAATTATTTTATTTGGCTCGATTTTTCGGGGAAAAAATCAGTTAACTAGTATGTCTCAATTTTGAGAATTAGCGGAGACTAGTGAATCCGTTTTTTTTTTTAAATCCATAATCCATTTATAAAGTTTCATAGTTAGATTGATTTAAGGGGAAAAAAAATCAAAAATAGCCATATTTACAATTGGTAATTGAAAAATAGTCAGAGTTTCAAAAATAATTAACATTTAGTTACTTTTTATGTAATGATAAATTTAGAAGGAAAATACTCCTAAAATCCGGAAATATTACAGCATACTATGCTGGAGTTCGAATTTTTTACATATGAGTTTCCAGCATAATATGCTGGAATTTTATAATGTGCTGGAGTTCATTATAATACGTTGAAAGTTTATATATAGAAGCTTCATATTCCCGCATATTATGCTGCAACTTTTTGTGTGTTGGAGTTTCAACATAATATGCTGGAAGTTCATACGAAAGAGCTCCATAATTCAGCATATTATGCTGGAACTTTCCGTGTTGTAACAAAACAATGGCTATTTGTCAATGACTCTATAAACGCTAGCTATTTTTTAATTATCATTCCGAAAACCGATTAGTCGGCGCTATTTTTACTTGATTTTATGCTTATGCTAATTTACTATCCTCAATATTCGAACTTAGAACCGTCTATATTTTGTGAAACTCACATCTGCACAGTTAGCTGGCTTTTGAATATTCATAAAAGTATTGCATATACTCTCAAAATTAAGGTATAAAAATTGAGAATATTCTAATAAATTATACTAAATCCGTGTATCGGCATCTGCCAATAGATTTTTTAAACTCCACCAGTACAACCCTCCCCCCCTACCCCAACCACTGCTTCTGATATCATACTATATAAGTAAACCCTTAACACTTTTCAATTTCATATCTGAATTTTATATATTTTCAAGATTACTTACATAAGCAAAAGAAGAGAAAAAGAGAGAAACTTTGCCCAAAAAAAGAAAAAAGAAAATGGCAGCAGTAGTTGATGCTTGTGTGTGTGAAATTACAAAGCTAAGTGAAAAAGTCAGAGCCAGAAGCTTTTTCTTGTTGAAATCTCAGAAGAAGAAAAATTCGGGGGACAAAATGGAAGAAAGCAAAAATAGCCAGAATTCTTCTTCTTCTTTAATGGCAGAGGCCATGAATGAAAACACAATGTGTGAAGCAACTGTGTTCATGCTCATGGACCGTTTTGCTCCTTGTTGAAACCAAGGATTTGGATGTATTAATTAATAGTACCTAATTGTAGTATATATCAAAGAATTGTAGCTTATTTTATTCTAGTATCAATTATGTATAAATGTTCTTGTTATGTATATGATCCAACAATTCTTTTTTTATCATTTAGCCTTTGTTTACTCATGATCCAAACTTCAGCCCTTGAACAACTCTAGTTTGTGAATTTTTTTGAAAAATATTAATTGATGGATGCTATAAATTACTCCGAAAAATCATGAAATTTATTCGAAATTCTCTTTGTCGAGGGCCTAGGGAAGTGAATCAACAAATGTATGCAAAGAAAGGTATATATTTTAGGAGATATAGTTATGTATATATTCATTTATAACAACAACAATTGATATAGAAGTATGTATAAATGTTCTTATAATGTATCTGATATACGAAATTTTGGTCATTTAGCACGTGATTACTCATCATCTCTCATTTAGCGTCTGCCCGTTTCTGGTTTATGAATTTTTTAGAAGAACATTAGCGGATGGATGCAATAAAGTCCTCCAAAAAAATCATAAAATATTGTGTTACCATATAATATATATTATTTAGATTCTCATTGTTGAGAGACCATATAATATATTTTATTTAGATTTTCGCTGTCAAGAGAAGTGAATCAACAAATGCATACCAATTAAGAGGGGGTAATTTAGGATGTGTAACTCATTTAAACATTAATATATGACAAGAACAATAAATGCACATTCTGAAAACAGATATTTGTGCATAAAGTAGACTGGAATATACCCTTAAGCTACTTCAGAAAAGTTTCTCTAAAAACGTTTTTGCAAATACTTGAGAAAACTTATATAAACAAATTTTGTGAAATCTGTTTTTTTTTTTTTTTTGGAGTTTGAAATATTATTCACAAACAAACGCAATGTTAAGAGAGCTCTGGCTATAGCGATTACATAGAAGAAAGAAGAAGAAGAAGGAGAAGAAGAAGGAGACAAGAGAGGAAGAAGAAGATCATATCTTCATGTAATCCCGAGAAAGAGGTACAAAGTGTATATTTACACAACACTACGGTCCTGGAGGGTCCATAGGAAAATATAAGATGTTGAATTTATGATAATTATTCGAATAAAGTTGACTTTGGTCAACATTTTTGGTAAACGGACCCGGACCCGTGAATTCGACGGTCCTGGAGGGTCCATAGGAAAATATGGGACTTGGGCGTATGCCCGAAATTGAATTTCGAGGTCCCAAGTCCGAGAAATGTATTTTTAAAGAAAATTGTTTTTAAAAAAATATAAAGGCTTTTGAAAATAAAAATTGATGTGAAAACCTGTGTGATCGGGCCCGTATTGTGGTTCCGAAACCCGGAACAGGTTCAATATGTTTATTATGAGTTATTTGTGGAATTTGGTAAGAAACAGACTAAGTTTGACGTGATTCGAACTAAAAGTGGAAAATATGAGAGTTTAAGATGTTTGGAAATACTACAATGATTTCAAGGCCTAATTCGTTGTTTATGATGTTATTTTGGTAGTGTAACTGCACGAGTGAGTCCGTAGGATGTTTTTGAGGTTGTGTGTATAATTGGTGTTGAGCCCCGAGGGTTCGGGGGAGTTTTGGGTAGGTTCCGGGGTGTTTTTAGACTTGGAACACAACAATTGCAGATTAGAAAGGGGGGCAGGTCTCTGAACCTGTAGCGAGGTCCGCGGTCGACCTTTCGCGGTCCGCGGTGGACCATCACGGTCGCGGTCGCCCCAGCATTTTCCGCGGTGGGGGACTTTCAGAGAGGTTCGCAGTTGAGGCCTTCGCGGCCGCGGTCGCCCTAGCGCGGTCCGCGGTGGAACCTTCGCGGCCGCGGTCCGCGGTAGAGGCCTGGGAAGGGTATATATATAAACGAGATTTTCAGATATTTTCTATTTTTCAAAACCCTAAAAACACAAGAGGCAATTTTCTAAACACTCTTTCTTCTCCAAAATATTTGTAAGTGATTTCTAACTCATTTTCTTTACTCCTTAACTTCTTTCTACAAGATCTCATCCTAGAATCTAGGGTTTTCATGGGGGAATTGGGAATTTTGAGTAAAACCTAAGAATATTGAAATTTGGGAATTTAGACCTCAATTTGGGGTCGGATTCCAAAACTAATTATATACCCGGGCTCGGGGGTGAATGGCTAATCGGGTTTTGGTCCGAATTTCAGGTTTGGACCAAGCAGGCCCGGGGTCGATTTTTGACTTTTTAAGAAAACTTTAGCAAACTCATTTCCAAGCATTAGAACTTATTCATTTAGCATTTATTGATACAATTAAGTAACTTGTGGCTAGATACGAGCGAGTTGGTGGTGGAATCAAGAGGTAAAGCGGTAGTTGAGGCTTGATTGTGTTCGTGGCATCGAGGTAAGTGTTTGGCCTAACCTTAACTTGAGGGAATAGGTGTTGAGTCGTATGTGCTACTTGTTTATACCATGTTCAATGTATAGGTGAACTGACGAGTACTTATATATTGTTTGTCAAGCATGCCCGTGAGTCGGTTTTTGATGTATTACATGTTTTTCTTTGATATTCATTGTGCTATGAAGTAGATTTCATTTTGGAAGTTATTCAATTGTTGAAAATACTTGATAAAGGACATGTGATAAGTTGTTTTCAGTCGAGGATTGTTTTTATTAAGTTATATACTCGAAAGAGATTGGTTATAGCTGAGTCCCTTGACGGGACGGTATTATTTCGATTGTTGTTCCCCTGTCGGGTGGTTATGAATTGTACTTCCTACTGTTGATTTCCTTGCCAAGTTGTTGTTTGATGTTGATTGGGTGAGGAAGAGTGTAAAGCACGAAGGGTGATGCCGTGCCATGATTTTACATTTAAAAGCACGAAGGAACATGTCGTGACCTTTTATTTATTTATTGCATTGTGAGAGAGAGTAAAAGCACGAAGGGTGATGTCGTGCCATGATTTTACATTTAAAAGCACGAAGGAACATGTCGTGCCCTTTTATTTATTTATTGCATTGTGAGGACGAGAGTAAAAGCACGAAGGGTGATGCCGTGTACTTATTTTGGTAAGGATGAGAGTAAAGCACGAAGGGTGATGTCGTGTACATATTTGTTTGTGTGGTTACGTCCCGTTGACTTTTACTCTTCTATATTGTAGCCTTGCTCAGTTATTCATTATTGTTCTCTCTTGTTTCCCCCCATTATTTTCCCCCGTCTTGCAATACTTAAATGTTTATTTCCTGTTATTTCCCTGTTATATATTGTAGAACTGTACATGTGATTTGTTTTTGTCGTGTCTAGCCTCGTCACTACTTCGCCGAGGTTAGGCTCGGCACTTACTCAGTACATGGGGCCGGTTGTACTGATGCTACACCTGCACTTCTTTATGTTGTGCAGATTACAGAGCCGGACCCAGTGGACACTGATAGAGGGAGTATCCTTCAGTCCACACAGGCGACACCGAGGTAGTCCCGCAGACGTTCGTGGGCCTTGGCGTCACCATTCATCTTTTCCTTTCTGTCTTATTTGTAATTCCAGATAGTTGTACTTGTTCAATTCAGACTCTTGTTGTAGAAATCTTAGACTGTCTGTGTGATTTGTGTCACCAGTTCTGGGGGTTTGTATACGAAAATTTCGTACTGTTATTATATTAAGTTGTTAAAATCGTAGCTTCCACATTCTTATTTAATTGTTCATACTTACTTTTTTCCTTTTATGTCATAAATAAAGGAAATAGCAAATTTAACCCAAAACGTTGGATTGTCTAGCGGGTACAACGTTAGACGCCATCACGGCCTGAAGGTGGGGTTTCGGGTCGTGACAGATAGGGTGAGCATCAATTTGAATGGCTGCTTTGCTATCACAATGCAGCAACACAGGTAGCTTGATATCTATGTTCAGCTCTTTGAATAGCCCAACCAACCATACAATCTTAGCACCAGTGCTTGCCATACTTCGAAATTCTGCTTCAGCTGAACTCCTAGACACAGTCCCTTTGTTCTTTGATTTCCAGGAGATAAGAGCACCACCAAACTTTACCCCATATCTAGAAACTAACCTTCTAGAATCCACACAAGCTCCCCAATCAGAGTCACAGAATGCTGCAAGTAGGCATGAACAACCCAAGTCCTGGTGTAGACTTAATGTACCTTAACACTCTCTTGGAAGCTTCCATATGAGAGACTTTAGGTGCATGCATATATTGGCTGAGCAACTGCACTACAAAGGCTATATCTGGCCTTGTCATGGTTAGATACAGTAGTCTACCTACCAATCTCTCATAGATGCCCTTATCTTCAAGAAGTGTATCTTCTGATGCAGTTTTGTTTACTTCTTGATCAAACTCAACTGAGGTGAGTTTATGATTGAACTCAAGGAGTATATACAGGCTTTCCACCTGCTAGGCCAAGTTCAGAGATCAGCTCCAATGCATACTTCCTTTGACACATTAAAATGCCCTTCCGTGACCTTGAGAATTCAATCCCAAAGAAGTATTTCAATTCTCCCAAATCTTTCATCTTGAACCTTTCCTGTAAGTCTTTCCTGACTTGTATGATAAAGGATAAGTTGCTGCCTGTGATCAGCAAGTCATCCACATACACCAATACTATCACCAGTTCTTTCCCATCCCTTTTTGTAAAAAGAGAATAGTCATAATGGCTTTGTACAAACTTCATATCCACAAATGCTTCAGTCAGTTTGAGATTCCATTGTCTAGGAGCTTGTTTCAACCCATACAAGGACTTATGTAATTGCACACCTTCTTATACTCCCCCTAGATTGAAAAGCCATCAGGAATGTGCATATAAACTTCCTCAACCAAGTCACCCTGCAAGAATGCATTGTATACATCCATCTGAAACACATACCAATTAGAGGTCGCAGCTAGAGCAACTACAGCTCTCACAGTAACCATTTTGGCTACTGGTAAGAATGTTTCTGTGTAGTCCAAGCCTTTCTGTTGGTTGTAGCCTTTAGCCACTAATCTAGCCTTATATCTTTCTACTTCACCATTAGACTTATACTTCACCTTGAACACCCACTTACACCCAATGAGAACCTTGTCAGGTGGCAGATCAACTATAGACCAGGTACCATTTTCTTCTAAGGCTGATATTTCAGCTTGCATATTTGTTTGTGAGGAACATTACTAGCTTCACTGAAGGAAGCATGCTCAACAATAGCAGAATAGGCTACTATTGAGGCTTGATAGGCAGGAGAGAGCTGATCATAAGCTACATAGTGTGAGATGGGATAAGAGCAAGTCCCCTTCTGAGATTGAACTACATAATCAGTGAGCCACACAGGAGGTTTAGAGGGTCTGGAAGACCTTCTAAGTACTACAGGAGGAGTAGAGTTACCAGTTGAAACACCTGTGGGGACAGGTGCAGATGCTGCAGGTGTTGAGAGATCAACACTAGCAGGTGTAGGATAAAATGATTGACCAATAGGACTAGAATCTGAAGACACTTGATGTGTATCACTAGTGGTAGGAAAAGAATCTGTAAACTCAAGAACTGGAAATAAGTGAGGAATACCAAACTTCATATTCTTGAAAGGAAAGACATCTTCTTTGAACACAACATCTTTTTTCACAAAGAAGCCTTTGGAGTGAAGATCATATAGCACATAGCCTTTTTAAGAAGAGGAATACCCCATAAGAACTGTTGGGATTGCTCTAGGACTAAACTTGTCTGCTTTCTGTACCTGAGTAGCATAACATAGACTCCCAAACACTCTAAGATGCTGAATAGAGGGAGGTCTCTGATACAATGCTTCAAAAGGTGTCTTGCCCTGAAGAAGGGCAGTAGGAAGCCTGTTCAAGAGATATACTGCAGTGGACGTACATTCTTCCCAAAAATGTAAAGGCATATAGGCTTGTAACCTCAATGCTCTAGCCATATCTAAAATGGATATGTGCCTTCTCTCCAACTCGATTATGTTGAGGTGTGTACACACAAGAACTCTGATGAAGAATTCCAAGACTTTGTAATAAGGTAGACACTTGATCATTCATGAATTCAGTACCATTATCTGTCCTAAGACATTTAACAGAAGTACTGAACTGTGTTGGGACCATTGCCAAGAAAGTTTTCAATGCTACAATAGTGTCAGCTTTAGTGGTTAAAAGAAATATTCGGATATACTTTGAGTAATCATCAACTAAAGTCAGGAAATATCTCTTGTTGTCATGAGTAGGAATTCTATAAGGACCCCAAATATATGCATGCACCAGATAAAAAACAGAAGTAGAACAAGAAGAGCTAAGATGAAAAGGAAGTCTAGTCTTGCAATAGGTCATACAGTACAATGATCACCAGTGAGATGCACATTCCTTAAGCTGTGTATTTTTTGTACTACTTTAAGAGGAGCATGCCCTAGTCTTCTATGCCACAAATCAAACTTATTACAAATTTGAGTATTGCATTCACTAGTCTTATTGACAAATTTATTTGTATTGCTAACAGTAGTACATATAGTAGGTGGAATATATTGCCCAGAGGATTGTCTGTCTGCAACTTTGAGAATGTAGAGACCAAGTTCTTCTTTACCAATCCCCAGGACCTTCCCACTGAAGAGCTCCTGAAAGACACAGAAATCAGGAAAGAAAGCCACCATACACTTTAGTTCTTTTGTGATCTTAGAAACTGACAGCAGATTATACTTGAATTCTGGTGTATGCAGAATATTCTGAACCTTCTTATCTCTAAAAAAAGGAACATATCCCAACATGTGTAATAACAGCCTTCTCACCAGTAGGTAGATATACTTTGTTTTTATCTGTTTCTGATAGTTCTTCATAGGAATCCAAAATGTTCAAACTATGCACCATATGATTTGAAGCTCTTGTGTCTATTATCCACTTATGGTTTATCAAAGAGGACATTAGACAATGTATGTTACCTGTTGTTCCTGTAGTAGCTGCATTAGCTACAGGTTCAGCATCTTGGCCTTTATTCAACATCTCTAAGATCTGCTAATATTGTTCTGGAGTAAAGAATTGAGCTGGAGTTCTGGAGCTAGAGTTGTCCAGAACATTATTTTGTGCTTCTGAAGGTTGACTCCCATAGTTGCTTACATTGTTAGACTGGGGAGTGAAGTTCCCTCCTCTCTTCTTGGCCTTAAAATCACCTAGATATCCATGTAGTTTGAAGCAACTATCTCTGGTATGTCCTCTGCACCTGCAATATTCCCAATAAACTGGTGATTTATTGAAAGAATTTCTTGCTTTGTAACCTCCAGTGTATCCAGTGTTAGGGGAACCTCCATTGTTGTTGTACGGCCTATTACTCATCATAGTTGTAGCCTCATTGACATCATTGGACCCATAGACACTCTTTCCATTGACTCTTTGGCTTTCAACATTAATAATTATTGCATAAGCTTGGTTCAAATTAGACAAAGGTCTGGTCATCAACACTTGATTCTTAGCATTCTCAAAAGAATCATTGAGACCAGTGAGAAACTGATAGAGCTTCTGAAGTTGATAATACTCAACATGCTTCTTAGACTCAGGACAGCCACAGGTTGGAGGTGGAGTCAATGTTTCATACTCATCCCATATTTCTCTTAGTCGAGAAAAATAAACAGATACAGGGGAGACTCCCTGTGTTAGAGTAGCTATTTCCTTATGCAAATAAGCAGCTCTAGAAGCATTGTCTTTGTCAAACCTCTCTGTAAGATCTTCCCAAACAGTAAATGCATCTGACGCATGGATCACAATACTAAGCAAATTTGGAGACACGGTGTTCATAATCCAAGCAAGCACTATAGCGTTACATTTATCCCACAGTTCATGAAGATTAGCGTCATAGTTACTCCTTTTACAGGTACCTAGAACAAATCCTAATTTGTTTTTGCCGTGCACTACAATTTTTAGAGATCTACTCCAGATCGCATAATTTTCAGAACCTCGTAATTGAACAGAGATTAGGATTGAACCTTGTGTATCGGATGGATGAATGTACAGAGGATGATGATGATCTACTTGATCAACTGATTGAACTGTATTCATCGTTTCATGCAAAGGATCAACAGCATCTTCATGAACCGACATTGTTGTGAATTGCAAATCTTCGAGGATTTACCAGCAAGGAGAGGAGATGAGCTTAGATACACATGCACAACTCGATTCTCTAAGAAAAAACAGCAGATCACACACAAAATTTAAACCCTAGCTTCGAATTGATGAGCTAAGACGAAATGCAGTAAATCAGTATGAGAACATCAAAGTCACTCAATTGAGGAATTCCGTCACAGCAGAGCTAAAGAGACTCGATTAACCGAGCTCTGATACCATGTTAAGAGAGCTCTGGCTATGGCGGTTACTGAGGAAGAAAGAAGAAGAAGGAGGAGACGAGAGAGGAAGAAGATCATATCTTCATGTAATCTTGAGAAAGATGTACAAAGTGTATATTTACACAACACTACTTCTACTTATACTATTTCAAACTCTAACTAATTACACCATTCCACTAATTAGTTACAACTAACTACTAACTAATTCTTCACTATTAAATATGTGGGACCCATTTTCCTCAACACGCAACTTAAAGAAACTTGTACAAATAGTGGCTATTAGGAGAGATAATAGCGATTAAAAAAAGAAAAAGAGAAGTTGGTAATATCTCTACGTGCTAAGAATAACCCAACCACACTAAAAAGGGTTAAATTCCAGTGTACAGAGAAGCTATAAATAAAGATATCTCATTTAATGACAAATTCCCTTATACATGATTGTATCTGCAAATTGCAGAATGGAACCTCATCTCTGTTGCACAAGAAAAAATTACAATTTTATTAGCTACATATGAGAAAAGTGAATTCCTCACCTAAAACTATGTACAATGCCAAAAGGCAAACTGGACTCAACAAAAGAATGATAGTAAACTACGTAGTTATGCTGGCATCAAGAGTTGTGCTAGCCTCAGCACTCTCTGTCGTCCAATCGCGCATTACTTTATGCTTTTCTTCATCCCACTTCAGAATTTCCCTACTGTATTTAAGAGCTTCATCAACACTATCAGCCTCTAAAGCAGTTAACGGTGAGACATACAGCTTTCGCTCTGTTATGGAACTATATATTCGTTTAAACTTCATGGCTATGTAATGATAAGCACGTTGAGCCAACGACGGGTTGTTGTTGCTGGTGTTGCTGTTGGGATGACGACTGATCACTGGATTGAATTCCTGAAACCACTCGCATTCAGAAAGTGGAGCCTGTTCGATGATTTCTTCCAGTATGTCAAACTTGTTTAATAGTAAGAGGAAATGTTTCCGGGCAAAAGCTGGATGACTGACAATGTTTTCAAACAGCTTCTTGCTCGCCATCATCTTGTTTGTGCAAACTCCATCGTAGTCCTCCAAATACTCGGTGTACTCCGTCAAGGAAACGCAAAAGATAAGAAGGTCAACATCTTCAAACATCTCCAACCACTTGCAGTTTTTCCCTACACAGCTTGCATGCACTCTTATTAGTTGGTACCTGCATTTGCAACAAGATGAGTTGACGGAAGGCATCTCAAGTCTCAAACACAATTGTAGATTTTGGGTATGAAACAAAGTAGAACAAACTTCTCAAAGCTTGTAGATTGTTTCAAGTGATAATAAGCTGTTCCCATTAAATAGGCAGTCATGACAGATCTTTCACGAAAACCTCCCTTATTGTCCTTACGACGTAGCTATCAATAGAAGGTAGGGATTGAAAGATATAACTTGGAGAGAGAGATGACCTCATCGAGGAAGGATTCTGATCAATGGCCTCCATGTAGCTATGCTGAGATGGATTAGAGAAGGAAAACTCCATGCACGCGACCCCATTGGAAGAAGTAATGCCCTCAGCATATAACTTATCCATATCAGAAGGGTTGTAATCTGCCTTTGAAATCTCAACAGCCTAGCAAGGACATTCATTTCATAAGTTGAAGGTGGTGACAAAAGAACACAAAATCATAGTTCTAACAATCTCTTACTGAGAATGGCGAATAAGGACAAAGAGTAACCTACATGATCTAAGAAATAATTGGCAACTCTTGGAAGCGTTTCTAGCTCATTCCTCCGCTGATATGTGGCTTGAAATGCTTTATGTTTCCACAACTCCTCAACTACAGCTGCGTACTCTCGAGTGGCAGCAGGAAAAATGACCTCCAAATTTCCTAACATCATAGCTTGAAGAAGCCAATCCGAGAAGTTTTTCAGTCTGGGGCTGATGGAATAGATATTCTCTTCTTCAATCAGGTCTGGAAGCACTGTTAGCAAAGATTACACTTAGAATCCAGATGTAGAACTCAATTCTTAAGTTCAATATATTAATGCTTGGTGACATTAAACAATTTCTCAATTGGAACGATAATCTTACAGCATGGTAATGAGAATAGTTAACTCTTTATACTCCATTTTGTGATTTAAAAAAAGTGGCACTTGGTGCAATCATGTGAATGATTTGTGTCTCAGAACTGAAAGAACTAAATCCAGAATAGTATATAACATAACCAATAATAACCATAGCAGCACTAAATCAACATATCATCAGTCTTTAAATCGGTGTCATCGATATCTTTAGATTTTCATATATCAGACTTTATCAACTCCTCAACAATAGTAGAAAAAGCAGTGCAGGCTTAAATGGACAATGGAAGGGTTCCGACAAACAGGTGACAGAAGAGAGTAGCAATAATTGTCATGGGTGTGACAAATGATTATACTCCATTAATCACAAGGGCATTTCTTAAGAATTAGAGACAAAGGTAATAGAAAGGTCAGTTCATACGGGACGTCAGGAACAAAACTGTATAAAATTTGATACCTGAAGGGCCAGGTTCATCTAACTGTTTCTTCCTCATTTCAAGACGGTACTCTTCTTCAAATCTTTCACGCCCTTCGAGGAGTATAGCAATATATCTGTACAAATTGCTTTGGATCGTGTATGTAATATTCTGATGCTCTTCTTCTGAGAAAGGAACGTGATATATAAGCTTTGCCTGAAATAGAAACAAAGGCATGTCTTATAAACATATTTTATCTAAATTTATTCACCTTTACACATTTGAAGTAATATAAATGCATTTAATCAGAAAACATACACTATCTTCATTTGGAATATTACAATTAAAGATGAAATCAAATCTAGTACTTGGGTTCTTATTAGCATAAGCCAGGAGAAAACTACAAATGGTAATAAACCCACAGTTGCAATCTTTAACTTCATTAGTAACCACATCATGCACTATACTCGTCATCTAGCGCAACTCTAAGTAACCAGTTTATATATGCGAATCTGAATGAATATTTAAGATACCGAGAAGCTCACTGAGATGAGAATAGTGTTAGACCAGAAAATGCAATCTATGCATTGTGCATAGATTCAGTTAAGTTGACTGCCAACTGAGAATCCAAAGAAAGAAAAATTAACGTCTTATTTTTAAGTGAATCGTGCCATCTATACATTACCTGTTTGAACATAGTACTTGTTCCTGATTGATCACAACCAGCAAGAAGTAGTTTATTCAGCTTTTTGTTATCTGCGCTGCGCGAGTCACCTACATCCGATCCACTTCCAACTTCTACACCAGATGAATTTGCAGACACAGGAGGAGTTGGCAATCTCAAAGCAGAACAAAATAGCTTGTGTGTAGTCTGTAAAAAAAATCGCGATTATCAGATAAGACGAGGAAAAAGTAGGTAAAACTGGTCAAAAGAAGTGAATGGATGGATGAATAGAAAACCAACCTTTTCCCATAATTTTCCAATCACATTGTTCATACCCTCTTCTTGGCAGGATCCATCAGCACTGAGCCACAAGCAAATGCTTCCTTCACAGTTGATACCTGCCATCTGAAATGATTTGACAACGAGCTAAGAACCCCAACCACGAGTAGAGAATTCATAATTTCAGAAGACTGAATTAGTTTAGAAATCAAACCTTCAGCATCAACAGCTCTACTTGCGTAATTTCCCGATTATTTATCACAATATTTGTGTTTCCCTTGCTAGCATCTTTCTTAATTTGATCACCAACATTTAGTTGGGGAGAAATTATCTGCCAAGGCTTATGTCCTTCCTGTTTTATTAGTCAAAGCAAAAAAAAATTATCAGGCAAACAACGGCATTAATGTTTTGATGTAAAAAAAAAGGGGGGGAGAGTAGGATCTAACACTCACCTTTCCCCAGAATCCAGACACCTTATCGTACCAGTACTTCCCCGGTTTCAACTTCTTTGGTGGATGCTCACAGCTTTGCAAGTCAACCAACTCTCTAAGGGAAAGACATTTACCATTTACGATCACAAGATGGGGTGGAAGCTGATTAGATTGACATGACTTTTCCGATTTCACAATCTCATCCATTTGCCATTTACTTAGCAGCCTCTTAAGCATTTTAGAACATTTGCCTAATGAATCCCGTTTTGATTCGTTAATACGATAACCAACGCAAGTAATACACTTTCTTCCTTCGGGCATTGCCCCCATTGCTCTCAAAACACAATTGATACAATACTTTGCACCACAAACTAAGCATATTTCCTTGTCAGTGAATCGACTCCCTTTATGACACCGACAACATTTGTTTGAATCACTGCTCACAAATGGCTTTTCGGCAAACATTCCTGGCTCCTCATCATCACTGTAAGTAGTAACATCCCTTGATTGAATTTCATGGAAATTTACAACAGCTGTTCTACTACCTTGGTTGACATAAGCTTCATCACCATAATCTGAGGAAAAATCTGAAGAGCTCAAAGTTGGTTCCTCGGATTCCATACCAGCAGGGTTTGTATGACTCACAAATCTTACTTCTTCATTGCATTCATCTACCAAATCCTCAACATCCGAACTTCCTGAAAGCTCACGGGAGCGATCATGACTGTCAGAAAATCCTAAGGTACCAGAACTTTCAATACCATTTGACACTCTATAGGCCTGATCATTCTCAACATATTCCGATTCTAAGGTAGAGTCCCCATTATCAACATACACAGAACTTACCACAGAGCCTAAATCTGACTCCTTCGACTTCTGATTCTTGACTAATTGGTGATCACTCTTGACAATTGGTTCAACAACTGGCAGTGACAAATTTTTACTTAACATAGTAGCCATGGCAACGACTGAGGCAGTCGGAATCCGGTTTACATCAACAGGAACAACCTGAGGAATGTCATAACTAACTGGAGGACCACTATACTCCTCAGCAAAAGAGTATTCTACATCAAATTCTTCATCATTATCCTCCTTTTTTGAGGAATTAACAGGGTAAAAACTTTTCAAGATTGCTGCCATATTTGCTAAATCTGTCCTAAATCCTAATCTTAAACTCTCATCAAGCAGAATTTGATTAAAAGACAGAGACTTTCTTTACTCAACAGTCCCAATCAAATGATGAATACACCCCAGAAAAACCTGTTTCTTGATATAACCAAAAGCCAAAATGTGAACTTTCTTACTCTTTTCTATTTTGGGAAAGGGGGCAAGAGCTTGGAAATGGAAACTGAATGCAACTGAAAATTACAATACTAATGATTGCAATATAAGGAGTATTGGCTTAAAGGGTACTCAAAAGTTGTGTCAAATGATGATTGTAACCCTCAAAATTAAGAATTTTTTTGTGTTCTTGAGAATGAAAACTGAATGGAAATGAGAGATACAAATAACAATCATTAAAATATAAGGTATGTTTGTGGTCTACAACTTAAGTCTTACCTGTAGAAATTCAAGACTGGAGACCACGAAAAAGACTTTGATTCTTTATTGGGAAGACTTAAGACTATTTCTCATTCTCAATTCATCAACTCCCAACACCCTTTATTTTTTTCTTGATCAACGCGTTTAGTAAACATTTCCAAGAAAATATGTTGTAAGAAATTCTCTTTAAAAAATAACTATGACTGATGGCTGCCTCATTTTGAACTTTGAATTAGTCCAAAAAACTTCTACAATGACATAGGGGTATTTATGTCAATTGACTTATAATATTTGGCGCTGTTTCCTAGCACCATGTGAACAAGACTTGCAGTTTGGAATCTGAAGTAATCCTACGTTAGGCGAAGGACCTTCTTCTTTATTTAACTAATAAATCAAATTCTCCCACCGTCTCATATTAACCGTGGTTACTAAAAATAATTATGTCAAATTATTTGTCATTTCAAAAATTCTAGATAAAATTAATTTTTTTTTAACTCTTAGTGAAAATTGTTCTTGAATAGGGTGATAACACATAAATAAAATATATATTCAATGTAATGAGATTATATCTTAAGACATAAATAAGGGTAGAATAGTCCAATCTTTTTCCTAATTAATTATTCTTCGGTCCAAAATAAGTGATTTTTCTGAATATTTCATACATATTAAGAAATCCATATTTTAACATTAATAATCAATGAAATTGATCATATTAACATTTATTATCTCACATAAACACTCCTACCATATACTCCACACTATTTACTCCAAGGACAATGTGAGAAAAAATAATTAATTCATTCTTGAAATATGGAAAAATCACTTATTTTGTACCATAAATAGAGGCTAAAAAATTACTTAGTTTAGACCGGAAGGAGTATTTCTTAAAAAACGTGTAAAAAAGATACAGACACATAATATGTGACGGAGAGTAATGGTTTAATTAATTAAGTTGTTAATCTTTCAGTGTTGAATGTTGATCAAGCAGCAATCACGTCGTTGGCCCGGCGGTTAATTAGGAGCCAAGTCTTGTCCCTTTAATAAAATTAGAATGATTAAAATATTTAAATTTAATTCCATCATACCTCTTAAACTCTTAGATTAAGGAATAGTACTTCGTTTTCGTTATTTTTTGAATGAGATAATATTTAATGCCGTTCAATTCAAAACAAATTGAGTCGGGGGAAATTATCTTGATCCGTTTTACCTGAAGCTAATAAGAAACATAGGGACTGTTTGCATTGATCACAGAGAAAACATATTGTCCAAGTTTTGGCATTGTGCGAATAACGCCAGACGAAAATTACAAGAATGGTTTACATACTATAAAACAAAAAGTGTGGGAGAAATTCAAAAATAGTCAAATTTATAAGTGGTAATTGAAAATTAGTCACAGTTTTAAAAGTAATCAAAATTTAGCCATTTTTTATATAAAGATAAATCTGAACGAAAATACTTTCAAATATGGAAAATATTCCAGCATAATATACTGGAGTTCGAATTTTTTACATGTGAACGTCCAGCATAATATACTATAAACTTTTTGTGTTGCAGCAAAATAGTGTTAATCAAAAACTTGCTAGCCCGTGTTATTTTACAAAAAGTGTTAATCAAAAAGCCCAATAAAACAAAACAGATGCAAGTATTTGGGGGGCATTTGCATCTATACCCGCTTTTTTGGTCACGTTTTAACTTGTGCCCGCTTTGCAAAAAAAATTGCAAGTGTACCCACTTTTTCGCGAAACTTCAGCATACGGGGCTGAAGTAGCAAAGACAATCACGCAAAACTTTAGCATTCTAGTAGACGGGACTGAAGTAGCAAGTGTGTTGAACCAAGTGTGCTGAAGTTTTGGTTTGTAATTGCCGAACTTAAGCATAGTAGCTGAAGTTTTGTTCTCTATTTGCTGAAATTTTTGTTTGTAATTGCTGAAGTTTTTGTTTTTGTAACTGGCAAACTTCAGCTCTAGAGCGGAAGTTTTTGTTTTGTAACTAGCGAACTTAAGCTCTAGAGCTGAAGTTTTTGTTTTTGTAACTGGTGAACTTCAGCTCTAGAGCTGAAGTTTTTGTTTTGTAACTGGCTAGAGCTGAAGTTTTTATTTCGTAACTGTCGAACTTCAGCTCTAGAGCTGAAGTTTTTGTTTGTAATTGGCGAACTTCAGCAAGTTTTTGTTTGTAACTGGCGAACTTCAGCTCTAGAGCTGAAGTTTTTGTTTGTAATTGGCGAGCTTTGAGGAGGAGAAGGAGGAGGAGAAAGGGGGCTGAAGTTGTTTAAAAAGTGGGTACAAATTAAAACTTTTACAAAAATGGATATATGTTAAATGGTGGCGACCAAATAGGGCACCCCTGCAATTTTTACGTACTTGGCCAATCGAAGCCTTTCTAGAGCTCCAGTAACCCAATCCAATGGGCTTGGATATTTTATGAGTTCAAAAAGAATTGGGCCTAATGCACATTACTTGGATATTTATGAGTTCAAAAAGAATTGGGCCTAATGCACATTACTTGGATATTTATGAGTTCAAAAAGAATTGGGCCTAATGCACATTACTTAGAGAAACGACTTGAGATTTATACACAAATAGCCGGTCAGATTCAATGGTTACTTTTTCTAGCCTATATATATAATGATTATATACTAATTATACATAGTTATACACGTATTATACATGAATTATTCATATATTATATATTCAACTGTTATTTTTAGTTTAAGCGATTAAATGGACGACTATTTGAATTAATTTGGCAAACAAAAACAAGCAAGTCACATGATTCGAACCCATAGTTGGAACCTTTTCCACACAAACATAATTAACTTTTCTTAACCTCAATCAATGAATGGTTTTAGTAACTTCTAACTATGATTTCCTTTCTAGTCTATCTATAAATACAAATACCGAATGAACAATAAAGATCGGTTTGGCTCGGATAGATTTATAGCGGTAGCCAAGTCCAAATTTTCTTCTGAGGAGTGCCAGATAAATAAACAAATGCAATAAAAAAAGAGGAAGAAGAGTGCAAAAATAACTACATAGTACGTATTAAGTATCATTTAAAAATACTCCTACTGAAACGAAAAAGAGTTAGTTGGAATTGAAAATATATTTAAACGGCTGCCAACCAAACCAACCAAACAAGGAAATGGAGAGCTAAGCCGAGGACAATTCAAGCCCAAAACAAAAAAAGAGTAGGATTATTTTCAAACATTGGTAGTTAGCTGGAGAAGAAACAAGGAAATATCCCTCCGGACTACTTTAACTAATTTTTTTTTTTTTGGTAAATAAACTTTCATTTACCAGGAAAAATATTTACAAGTAAATCAAAAAAAAAACTTACATACATGTCCTACACTTTCTATACTTCCCTCCCCCCCCCCCCCCCCCCCCCCCCCCCCC
>ML267329.1:99086-115649 GCA_005239495.1 Nicotiana undulata
ACCCCACCCCACCCACCATATTTTTATTACTATATTATTATGTCTATTACATTGAGTACCTATCCAGTCTACTTAATGCTTTTTTCACATGCTTGTTGCTTCGACAATGTATTACCTGTATAATTATCTTGCCAATTGTTTCTCATCTTCTCACTTTAGCTTGAAATATTCTGGTATTTCTTTCTTGCCACACATAGCAGACACATGTTGCTAGTGTCATCTTATATAGTTCAATTGTTGTAATTTTCCTCTTCGGCTATTTTTCAGCCCATGTTAGCTCCTCAGCCTATCCATATATTGTTCTTCTTATCCCTTGCCAAGCTAGCAGATTACCCCACATTTTAGTTGTATATGAGCACTCAAAAAATAAGTGCTGAATAGTTTCACTAGCTTGTCTGCACAGAACACACTCCTGATCGATTTGTATTCCTCATTTTTGTAGTATGTCTTTAGTATACAACTTGTCATTTGCTGTCATTGTTAGTATGAATGTCCACTTAGGGCAGCTTGCATTATTGCATACGATTCTTCTCCAACTCACTTTATTGAAGCTTCCTCTCAACCTGTGATATATATACTTAATAGCACAGTTGTTCATCCTTCTAATATCTTCATGGTTGAAGTGTGCTTCCTCAAAAGTCTTCTTTGCTTTAATAATCTTGCACATCATCCATGATTTTTGTTTCAGTTGAACTTCCCATATGTTTCTTCCTTTGATGTAGTAGTTGTGCATCTATTGTATCCAAAGTTTATTCTTCTCTTTGCATAGGTTCCAATGTTGTTTGCATATAGTTGCTTTATTCTACATTGTGATGCTCATAATATTGAAACCCCCTGCTGATTTGGACAGACATACTCTTTTCCATCCTGTAATGCTTTCTTAGAGATATTGCCCTCCCCTGCTCACAAAAAGCTTCTGCATATTGCCTCAATTATTTTAGTGATTTTCTTTGGGAGCATAAAGATTTGTGCCCAGTAAGTTTGGATTGAGAACAGTACACTTTTGATCAGTTGAATCTTTCCGGTATAAGATAGGAATTTAGTTGTCCATGAGGTTATTCTGCCAACTATTTTATCAATTAAGGGCTGGCATTGTACTAATGATATTCTCTTAGAACTTAAGGGAGCTCCCAGGTATATAACTGGTAGTTCACCTTTTTGGATTCCTAGACATTCCAGAATAGCTTCATGTGCATCTTGTGAAACCCAAAATGAACTTTTATTCTTATTAATCACCAATCCTGAAGCCTTTGAGAATTCCATGAAGTAGTTATAAAGTAACTTGGTTGATCCTATGTCACCCCTGCAAAAAAGTAAAAGGTCATCTGCAAAATCAAGGTGCAAAATTTGCAACTTTTCACACTTGGGATGATAATTGAAATCAGGAATCTGGTTCAAAGTCTTTAGGTTTCTTGTCAAATATTCCATTCCCAACACAAATAGAAATGGAGATAATAGATCCCCTTGTCTCAGCCTCTTCCTAGCTTCAAATGGTTGTGTCAATGAACCATTAACCAAGACTGTATATGTAACACTTTGCATACATTTCATGATCCATCTCACAAACTGTTCTGGAAATGCCAGTGCATTCAGAACCTGCTCCATGAAAGCCCATTCAATAGAATTATATGCCTTCTGCATATCCAGTTTCATCATACACCTTGGTGACACCCCTTTCCTTACATATCCTTTGACAAGTTCATGGCTAAGAAAAAGTTTATCTGTTATCACTTTTTCAGGAACAAAGGCAGATTGTGTTTTATCAATCAGTGCATCCATAACTCTTTGTAACCTCTTAGTTAAGACCTTAGAGATCACTTTATACAAAGTAGTGCAACAGGTGTAGACATGTAATTTTTGATCCTTCCCCAAATTTTATACATTTTAGCGTTTAAATATTTAGTTCAGGCCTAATATCATTATTTTAACTAGTTTTAACTCTTTTACTTAATTTTATCACAAAAATAAAAAAAATACAAAAATAGTTTTATTTTTTCTTTATTTAATTAAGGTATTAGGTATTTTTAATTGTTATTATTGTAGGAGTTAATATTTTTAATCTAGTAGAGTTAAATGGCCACTTTTTAAAGGTAAATTTGACCAAATTTTGAGTTAATTTGGAGCCGACCCAATTCCCAAGCGCATTCCCCTTAGCCAAATACCCACTAACCTAACCCTAAAACATATACTCCTCATTAGTTAGTAGACACACACCAGATAGGTAGGGATACAACCAAACAGCAAAAAAGAGAGATCGGCGCATCCCCTTCCCTAACCTTCAGCAGCCCGTCTCCAATACCAAAAAACCAGCGACCCATCTCCATCAGCCTCAACCCAGCGACACCCTATCTCCCTCACACCTAAGCTTCAGTCACCCTAACAACCCTTCCTCCTCCACACAACACACACAAAAACCAGGCGACTCTCATGATTCTGATAACTCCATAGATGCTCCTTCTTCCTAAAAAAGATAGCAGTTTCTCATTATTTCATAACCATGAAAGCTGGCCGCTAAAGCTTCCCGAAACAGTCCAAAAAATGCAGCAAACAAGCTGCGAAATCAGACCAAAATGAGATGAAAAACAGTCACAAATGACACTGGAAACTCCAACATCCAGCCACACGAAAATCATTTGCGAACGAGGTCGTCGGAGGTCGGGTTTGCGTGTCTTCAGTCGAGGTTTTCGTTGAGATTTACAATTCCAATTTGGTTCGAGTTGCTGTTCACTTTTGCTATTTGGTGTTGTATTCAAAGGCTGTTCCATTTTAATAAGAGTTCTGAAGGAAAATTCCACTTAAAGGTCCATTATTCATCCTCTCTTTGTCGTTATATGGTCGTTTGAGTAATGTGCTTAATTATGATTCATGTGATGATTTCTCTGCCATTTGTTTTACATATTTTTAGCTATTTGTTGCTTAGATTGTGTTGATATATGAATACTTTTAAGATCTATTTATTTGCTTCATGTTTGCTGATTTGGTACGTTGAGACATGGACTGAATTAATCACTTGAATGTACAGAATCATTATTTTCGTTTGATTAAAAACTCTTAGAGTTATAATAATAATCTTTCATATTTTGGTTTTCTAGCAGTTGGTGGGGGGTTAAAGGTAACTCATTAAATTGTTAGGTTTTAGATATCACACAAACAAGATTGGGCCACGAGGAGTATTTTTAAGTATTTGGACCTTACCTTAGTTTTAGACCTATGTTATCTATGAATGGGACAAACAGTTTCAATCGACCCACTTCCTCACTTATTGCATGAACATGCATACGCAATTTAAGGAGCTGATTATGATTATCCTTAGTCTACTTTCACCGAAGTTCAATCACAAATGAACTCCATAAATTCTCGCCCCATAGTTTAATCTCAAATTAGTTTAGGACAAATAAATAATCCTTGGACATCGTAGTTTACTTTAGACGCAATTAATAATAATAAATCATCGTGGCCATGGGTACGATTCACGTGGCATGGTCAAGATATGTAAATCTCATTCGGGTGTGCATTTCATGTGACCCGACCATGCTTTTGAACAGTAATAAAATAAATATGTCGTAAATCGTAGGTGCATTTCATGTGCGCAGTTTGCAATGTGTACCGAAACAAAAAGTGTACGACATCGTGACTTGTTCCAAAATAATTTCATAAATAATTAAAAGCGGTATAAAAGCAATAATGCACAAAAGATTTTAAAACATGTAATTAATCAGATAATTAATCCAATTAATAATAGTTGAGCGACCGTGCTAAAACCACGGAATCTAGGAATGCCTAACACCTTCTCCCGGGTTAACATAATTTCTTACCCGGATTTCTATGTTTCGCGGACTGTAAAACAGAGTCAAACTTCCTCGATTCAGGATTTTAAACCAGTGACTTGGGACACCATAAATTATTCCAAGTGGCGACTCTGAATTTAAAAATAATAATCCCGTTTCGATTAACGTCACTTTAATTGGAAAAACTCCCTTATCCCACCGTTACAGGGGAAAAAGGAGGTGTGATAGCAGGATATTGGTTTGTACTCTTTAATACTTGTAGGATTTCTTACTTTAGGGATCAAAGTGATTGGTGTGCAGTTGATAAGTCTGTACATTTGAGCTGATTCAAAGAACTCCAGAACATCCTTAGTCACATCCTCTCTTATGACTTGCCATTCTTTTTTGAAAAACACTGCATTAAATTCATCATATCCAGGTGCTTTTAGGTCACTAATATCCTTCAATGCTAGCCATATTTCCTCCTTAGTCACTGGTTGGATAAGTTGCAACTGCTTCTCCCTACTTAATACTGCTCCCATCTTCATGATATTTGGACTAATAGCAGGGATACTTGCTGCTCTTGATCCCAACGATTCCTTATAATATCCCAATATGTCTGCCTCTATGTCTTCTTCCAGCATTATTTGAACTCCCAAATCATTTGTTAGAGCATGAATACCATTCAAGTTATTCTTGTTCTTCATTTGTGCAAAGGAATAAGCAGAGTTGGAATCTCCCAGTTTCATCCATTGGACTCTGGATCTTTGCTTGTAGATACTCTCTTCAATCAGTGTACATTTTTCTAATTCACATCTTAAAGTTTTCTCTTTCTCAATTAATTCTGGCTTTTGCATTCTATCACTCATCTTCTCTTGAACAATTTGCAACTCTTTCCTAACTTCTTTAATTCTATCTTCCACCCCTTTATAATGTTGTATGTTTATCCCTTTTATAACCTCCTTAACCCTTTTGAGCTTATTCCAGACTTCCTGCATCATTCCCTTTGTTCCATCTACACTCCATACTTTCTCAACATGCTGTATAAATTGGGATGATCTGCTATACAATTAAAGAATCTAAATGGCCTATTCTTCTTCCTATGTATCTGTGTGACCATTAGTTTAAGTGAAGAATGATCAGACACCGATGGTTCTAGCACCTGTATTTTCAAGCTTGGCATTGTCAGCATCCAGTTAGCATTAACCAATCCCCTCTCTATTCTGCTATGAGTATGATTATTTGTCCAGGTATATTCCCTTCCCACAGTTTGTAACTCATTCATCCCAATATCATTCATGAACTCCTTGAAATATTTTGTCTCCATATCTTGTATCACAGAGCCATGTTGTCTGTCTTGGTCATTTAACACAACATTGTAATCTCCTAATGCTAACCAAGGCTCATGTTGTGTACTATGAATTTGTCTCAACTTTCTCCGCATACTCAGTCTATCTTTGATGGTATGTAACCCATATATTGCTGAAAATCCAATTGTAAATAACCTTGAAATTGTTCTGAGCTGACCATGTATTAGCTTCTCATTAATTTCAGTTGGCTTAAACACATAGATTCTAGGATCCCAAATCACCCAAATTCTACTTTTGTTCATTGTACTAAAGTTAGTTATCCATTGCCATCCAGGTGCAATCTTCTTCATTACATCTCTAGTTTTCTGTTCCTTTACTATGTGCTCAACTAGAGCTATTACTGCTTTTTTATTAACTTTTATAACCTCATTTATCTCCTTTTGTTTATAAGCTTTATTCAGTCCCCTAACATTTCATGTTATCACACTCATACTGGTATGAAATAAGTATCTTGATACACCTCATGCACCCCTACACTCCTCAATTGCATACTGCTTGTGCCTGGATCACTATTTGCTTGATCATTTCTCGGAGATTGGAATCCATTGTTTCCAACTAGGTTATGTTCCTCATTTTATTTAGCTTTGGCCGCCCTTGCTGCTGACTTACCAAGCACTGTTATCCACTTATCTTCCTTTCCTTGTTTCTCATTGTTCTTTGTCTTTGCCCCTTGTTCTGATGGTTGGACTTCTTCATTCTTCTTACTTTGTTGAATCTCATGCTTTTTATCATTTGAGCCATCTTTATATGTTCTGAGCCAAACTTGCTTGCCTTTATTCACCTTCCTCTGATATATCATTTTCTGTGGTTGTGGAGCTCTGACTTCATTACAATCATGACCTATTTTCAAACATTTAGTACAACATGATGGTTCCCACTCATATGTAATTTCCTGTTGTATTGTTCTTCCCTTTGGATCTTGCAGCTTCACAGTTCTAGGTAAAGGCTTAGTGATATCCATTTTAATTAGCATTCTTGCATAAGAAATTCTAATTGATCCAGTAGTGCATTCATCAACATAGATAGGGTTTCCCAAAGCACTTCCTATCTTGCTTAGGGACTTCATACTCCAAAAATGGAGTGGCAAGTTAGGAAATCTGACCCACAGGGGAATGATTTTCAGTACTTCATCATGCAAATTGAAATCTGTTGACCATGCTTTCATGATTATAGGACGATTGTTCACCGTATGAGGTCCAGAATATAGCACTTGATCTCTTTCTTTCAAATTACCAAATCTTATCACAAAATAATCATCATTATGATAGTAGATCTGTGGTTTCTCTGAAAATTTACCCACTGAGTTCATAAATCTTTCCATTGCTCCAATAGTAGGTGAATCTCCTATCACATAAAGCACAATCACAGAACTCCACTTATCATTTTCCTGTTCTACATCCTCGAGGTCTAATTTCACAATCTTCTCACAATTTTGAATTACCGGTGCAATAAATTGTAGATTCATACCTTCCATCTCTAATTTGTTCCCCACTATCACATTTGCCCATGTCTGAGTCTTGCTATCTTTTCCTAATTCAACAATTTTACTGTTCTCAACAGTACCGGAGCTGCATGGTATTGTTCCATTGTTGCTCGGAGTCTTCGTTTGTGTTTGAGCTGCCCCGCTTCCAGATCCACCTCCTATAGCTTGTACAACTATAGGTGTAACAACTACATCTTTCATTTTGCCATTTCTGCGAGCTAGATATGCTTCCTCCTTGTTCTGTTCACTTTGCATGCTCCTATGAGTGACTGCTTCATTTGGTTCTTCAATTCTCACTCCTTTTGGTGAAACAAACAGTTCTAAAACAACAGTTCTTGCTTCTGTTGATCTTTGATTTGTAATTGGAACCTTCATAAGGTTCCTCTTAGGCCTTCCTCTCCCTCCCATGGCTTCCAAAGCGCGCCGAGAGAAAACGTTAGAGAGAGAATTTGAGTCATAATTTTTATTGGCTAATTTTGTTACCTTTAATTTTTTGGTTCTTTGTTTATATATTAAGTAATTTATCTTTTAGCATTGATTAACAATAAAAATAATTGAATTAACCTTAATTAGCACATTTAATATATAACAAATACTTTTATGCTCTTTACTCTAAGGACGACTTTGAAAAAAAATTAATTCTTTCTTGATATCCAAAAAATTTAAATATTGTGGATCACATGAAAAAGTCCAAAAAATCGATTTAGAGGGAGAATGACACTGCTACCCATAAAAATAAAACTATTTACCCTTACCTACCAATTTATTTTTCTACCCATCAACTATTACATTTTCTATCCATAGTAGTTTTTGTGGAAATTTTTCTCTTTTTGCTCCAATTTATTTTTATTTCTATGATTATTTTCTTTTTTCCTTTTTTCTTTCTTTTCTCCTTTTCTTTTTTCTCGTTTTCTTCTCTCTCTTTTTCTTCTCTTTATTCAACTATTTTGGCCCAAATAGTATTAACGTCATTTTTACCATAACTTATTTCACACTCAAATTTGAGTCCTTCTTATTTTATGTTTTTTATTTATTTCTTGTTCCTTCTTTAATTTCACGTGATTGCCATGCAAACATTGAGCTCATTCTCTACAAATATCATTACACACTCTACCATTAGCAGTAAACCAACCAATTATGGAGCAAGAAAACATAATCTACGATCACGAAATCTCTATATATACTAGTTAGAAAAAAAAAATGATAATAAAATATTGGAGAATGCAATAAAAATATAAGTAGCAAAAAAAGACTTCTAGTATCATATGATACCAACAAAGTATGATTGCTCTAGAATATTGCTACAACAATAACCGCAAGGTGCTGGCATGTCAAGCTCAAGGTTCGTTCTACTGCTGCAAAATTTCTGCCATTTACACGTCTTGGTGGGGGGTCTACTTGCAACGATCTTCGTTTCTTCAGGAATGGTGCCGGTCAATTGGTGCGACTAAACTACTATACCAAAACATTAAGATGCTATAAAAGTATGAGAAAATTACATGCTCGCATTGCTAGCTAAATATTCACAAAGCAACTTGCTCATTCCGTATACTAACACGGTATATAGTTGTATGGGGTTGTTCCAACAATTGCCTATAACTATAAAAATTATTACATAATACACATAATCTATGTCCATCGGCACAAAAAGAAATTCCAACACTACATATCATGTTCATATAAATAATTTCATAATATAATTCACTTAAAAATGCAGTTAAAACCAAAAAAATATTCAAACTACCATATGATACCAATCCGGCAACTATATGACTATACTACTACTACTACATAACACGTATGCATAAAAAGAAAAATAAAGGAATAGTGTATCACATATTAATATAATAAAGTATTTCAAATATTGTACTATATTACTATTATTAAAAGAAAATCAAATAGTGTACCAATTAAATGCAAGCTAATACAGTCAAGAAATGATTCAACTAGCATATGATACCAATATTGCATATAGCTATATTAATATGGTATATAGTTGTATGGGGTCGTTTCAATAATTGCATATAAATATAAAAACTATCACATAATACACAAAATCTATGTCCATAGGTACAAGAAAATCCAACACAACAAAATATGACCATATAAATCATTTCATAATAGAATTCACTTAAAAATGCAGCTAAAACAACAAAAAAAATATTCCAATTACCATATAATACCACTATGACATATAATTATACCAATACAGTTCTACTAATTAATTACAGGCAACTATATATGACTATACTACTATTACATAATACACATGCATGAAGAGTAAAAATCAAAAAATAGTGTACCACATATTAATATAATAATATATTTCAAGATATTGTACTATAATATTATTATATAAAACAAACGCATAAAAAATCAAAATGGTTACACAATACACATGCATAAAGGTAAATTAAAAAAATTCAAGATATTGTACTATTCTACTATTACTAAAGAATAATCAAATAGTGTACCAATTAAATGTAGCTAATACAACCAAAAAAATATTCCAACTAACATATGATACCAGTATAGTATATAGTTATACCAATAGGGCATACAATTATACGCAAAGAGTTAAAAAATGATTTTATTAATTCAATTATTAGACTGAAATAATATCAGTTGTCAATAAAAAATTTAAAATATTCTAAAAGGACCTAATTGTAAGAGTATACCGTTACATTATGTAGTATACGATAATAGTATATCATTGGAATGAACTGTATACCAAAATGGTATATAGTATATCATTTTGGTATACAGTACAAATACTTCTTTGCAATTCAACACAATAAATTACACAATATTGAATTAACTAAAATGGTATATAATATGTTATTTTGGTATATAGAGGATTGGTTTGTTCCTTCAAAAAAATTAGTAGTATACTATTATATACTCTTGAATTAGTTATTGTATACCAATTCAGTATATGATATACCATTTTGGTATACAGTACAAACTTATTACCCGCCACAAAATGGTGCACAAATAGTTCCTAAAACTGAAAAATAACATTTCCGTTAGTTTTGTAGCCAAATATTCTCAAAATTGGCCAAAGCCTACAGTATGCACACAATCTTCTTACTCCACTCATACGTCGGCTCAACCATTGAAAATTTTAAACTTCCGGTGATCCTGCAACAAAGGTCCCTACTTCTACTAATCACTTTTCACAAGTAATTGTCAGTTTGAATTTTTTTTTGCCGCCGATCCAGCTTATCCTTCCCCCTATGGTATTGAAGCAACAACTTTTTGTCAATTTGCTAGTTCTGATGACCTAATAATTCCCGTCAATCGCAAATTCTACGAATATGGTCGGATTTTTTATATACTAGGTGCAACAAATTCAAGAGAAAAAAGGAAATGGATAGTCGGGTAATAGGTTTGGTCTGGATAGGTATAAATTGTAATTAATTTTTAGATGGGCAGAAACGGCTAACTAATTTGAGTCTAATGAGTAGTAAAATAACGAATTTAGCATGTTTGCTCTAATAGCATGTGAAAGAACCTAGACATTTAAGTTATAAATAACTTTCAAGGTCGCTACGAATCCACTCGAAAATCTTTACATAATAGATGTGAGATAATATATGTCAACTAGAGGATGCCTCTTTTTTTTTTTTTTTTTTAAGATTAAGACGTCTGAATCTGAATACACGTCTAAATATTAAGATGTGTATTAAGATTAAGACATCTGAATCTGAATACACATTTGAATATATTAAGATATATATTAAGATCTGAATAAAAATAATTAAGACTGTTTGATTTTTAACATCTATTTATCTTTATTTAAAAATTAATAAACATAAAATTCAAATGAAATACTAACTAATCTAATATTCTATCAATAAAATATATAATTTTTTAAAATATGAGAGTTGTTGGTGGTGATGGCTAACATGTGAAAATTGACTAGAGGCAGTGATTGGTGGTAGTTTTGGTTGATGATGGTGGTTCATGCTAGTTGCTAGTAGTGATTGAGGATGGTGGTGGTGGGTGGTGATAGTTGATAATGGCGGATGGTGGTAGTTGTTGTGACTGAGAAATGTGGTGGGTGGGTGGGTGGTAGGTTAAAATAATGAGCAGTGTCGGTTGTGGTTGTTGATGGTGATAGGGTGGTCAGTTGTTAGTTGAAGTGCATGAATGTTGATTGTGGGTGAGAATGATATATGGTGGTCAGAGTGGTAGGGATAGTGGGTGGTGATGGTCGATAATGGTGGCGACTATGATTGAGGATGCTGGTGACGTGGTGGTGGTGGTGGCGGCATGGTGGTAGCTGATAATGGTAGGCGGTGACGACAGTTAATAATGAATATGTGATAGCATCTTAATGAAATTAAGTCTCTGTTATAGATCTTAATCATACAGATCTATTCAGACTCATTAAGTAGTTGTAAAGTAAAAACAAACACACTTAATGATTAAGATCTGAATAATTAAGATTCAGACTTTAAAAACAAACACACTTAATGTATGAGATCTGAATGATTAAGATTCAGACCTCTATTAAGTTAACTCCCCTCCATTTCCTAGCCTCTCCGTTTCTCCAAGTTCCTACTTGGATTAGAGACACTTGTCATGGTTAGAAATAAATGGCTGAGATTTAATTAAATTAAATAAAGCCCTAACTATGGTTAAAGTATTTAATTCCTTCCTTTATCCATTCCTAAATAATATCTTTTGCAATCCCACAATTATAGCTACAAATTGTCTAAGATTTCTTCACTGTTTCTGGTAGTAATTTTCTTTCATTTCTACAAAAATAGTAATTTTCTTTTCGCGAGTTAATTTTCTTTACTTTTACAAAATCTTCTTACATTATCATTAAAAAATAAAAATTATTAGAAGTAAGTTCTTACATTTCCAATCTTGGACCAATTTCAAAGCAACTTTTTTCAACTTAGACGTGTAAAAGCATCTGCATCAACATTCCAAAAGAAGTAAAATCCAAAGTATCATGATTTTTTTTTTCTTTGAGATTTATATGAGGAAAGACTTGAGCAGTTCTTTCCCATAATAATGGAGCTGACAAGCTATGTGTCTCCTTTGGTTTTCAAGGTGAACACCATACCATCAATTATAAGTATGAGATAATTTCAAAGGGAAGGTAGATCAACTGCTCAGTTGCTTCGGTAATGAAAGAGCGCGGCAAGATAAATTCACCAATACAAAAGTCATCCATCATCTTGCTTATTCACAACACAAAAATACCAAAGTCATAATAATTAATAAACATAACCATGAATTATCTCAATTCTATTGCAATATTGATGTTTGTCATAACAGGGAATCATATTTTTCAATATGGAAGCATTTATAAACTACACTCCAAAGCTGGAAATAGTCGCTGATTTTTTTGGAATAAATAGAAGTTCTGAAATCATCTTTGTGATGATAAGTTATATTGCTATGCAACCTTCGTTCTTTCATGATATTGGCGGTCAACCTTGAGAGTATTTGTTTAAATTATGATTTGAAATATCCTCCAAGTAAAAAAATTCATATGAGAGTATTATTTAAAAAAAAATAAGGACATAAAATCCCAAAAAAAAATTATACTAACTCTTAGGAGTTGAGATAGACTTCCATGAGATGCTAGCTGGGACGATTCTGAAGAATACCATGGGTAAGAATTTCCTTCTCTCAATCCCTATCATGTAAAGATAAAAATAAGTTTACACAATACCACACAAGAAATAAAATATAATTGTTATGACATACCGTATTCGTTGTGGCATTAGACAATGGCGGACATGGTGCTTGGAGGCCTGCAAGGTGACTTACTGGCGATTGAATCTTATTCTTCTTCTTCCTAGTCCTTTCCACAAAACTCTTTGGTCGAGTTGGTTGCTTCTTCTTTAACCCTGTCACCTTTGTGACATTTGCACTGTCAACAAATATTGTCTCATCATGCAGAACTTTGCTTAGAACTGGTGAACTTTCATGAGATTCATTTTTTATTTTTACTTCCTTTAACTTTGCAATTATCTCGTTGGAATACTGTGCAACCAGCTCATATCCTTCTCTGGATTCTGAAGCTTCACTTGCAATTTGGACAAGAGTTTGGCATAAATGTCTATATCTTGTACTAACTTCAACTTTTGGATCACTTCCCTCAGTAAACACTTTAATCTCCATTGCAACCAAATTAGTAACATCTTTTGTCCACCTTTTTAATATATAATGGTCAGGAATCTTATCCTTGACATTTAATGTGTCCAGAATCTTTAGAGCATGTCTACATAGGACACCCGAAAATTCAAACAGTTTGCAACTACAAGAGACTACCTTTGTTGAGCACTTCACTGTTACTACGTGCTCTCTGCGACTTCCATGCGTGCTAACATTGTATCTATAGAATTCTCCTTCATCGTGAAAGCCATTTATAGAGACAAGTAATGACTTTTTCCACTCCTTTTCGAACAAATCAAATATGGTTGCAGTATATATTTCTCTCGCATGGATCAATAAAGGAAGCTTAACCTTTAAAACAGATATTCGTTGGGTCATATCAAAATTTGACTTACTTTCATTAGCACGCTTATCATCAACAACTCTTTGAAAATGCTTAAAGAACTGTACAATATCTAAATCTGATTTCAGGTAGCCCCTTAGTGATCCATTGAAACTTTCACTCAACTGTGTACTTCGCATACCGGATGAAAATACATTTCTACCATATGTCATGGACCACTTTTCCCTTATAGCAAAGGTGTTTTTCAACCAACTATTATCCTTAAGGTCGTACTTCTCAAGCATTTCCTCCCATGCATTTAGAAAATCATCTTCATACTCGTAATAATAAAGCAATTTGCTAAAATCACTCGGAAATGATTTATGAGCTCTAAAAATATGGTTAAGATGTTTAAATGCATTTTGTTCCAAGTGCCATATACATAGACGATGATATGTTTGTGGCATCATTAATGAGACTGCTAAACATATTGCAGGATCTTGATCTGTGATGAATGTTTGTGGCTTATTTGTGGACATAGCTCTAAAAAATACAGTAAAAAGCCATTCAAATGCTTCAAATGTTTCTTCATATAAAAGGGCAGCACCAAATACAACCATTTCCCTGTGATTATTTAATCCAACAAACAAAGCCAATGGTCGATACTCCTTATTTGTTTTATATGTTGTGTCAAATGATACAACATCACCGTAAATCTTAAAATCCCTTATCATTTTAGCATCAGCCCAGAAAACATTTGTTATCAAACCATCATCATCCAATTGTAAAGAAAATCGAAAAGATGGATCTTTTATTACTCTTTTTTCAAAATAATCGACCAAACTACGAGCCACTCCTTGCTTTAGACTTTCTTTTCTTTTGTCACGAAAATAGTTTATGTGATCCCTTTTTGTATAACCTAAAGAAGCTTTCCCCCCAGCTAGACGAGAAGCATAGTCAAAAGATGATTTAGGACATATTCCTGAATCATCCAATAAGTCAATTTCATATGCTTGAGAAAGTTTAATATTTCTTTGCGATGGCAGCATGTGAGCTAGAGATGGAGGAACGAGAGGATGATTGTGCTTCTCTTCAAATGAAATGACAGAAAACTTCCCATTTGATTTACGACTTACGACCATGTGAGCTAAACAACCCGTCCTAGTTTCCTTTCTAGGTTTCTTGACAATCGCTTCTCGCTTGTCTCTTCCTCTATAACCTTCTTTATAACATGTAAATTTTCTCGAAGTCACATATCCGTGGACTTTACTTTTGTTTGCATATTCCTTTCTAACACTAAACCCATTTGTAGCAGCATATTTGTTGTAGTATTCATATGCATGCTCTTCTGAATCAAATTCCATACCAAGTTTTATAGGCTCAACATTCATATGTTCATTTTGATACTCCATAAATCTACCATTAAACAGGAGAAAGTAAGACACATATTATAAGTGAACACTTACTTTGTAATAGTTTTTACATGACACTTGACTTATAAAGTAATTATGAGGCATAGTCCCAGCGAACCCCCAATTTTTTTATTTGATTGATACAATTCAGCAAGCAATATACTTGTTTGACGATCAATTAACCTTGACTCATCAGATATTCAAATCTAATTCTATTTGTAAGTTAAAATGATGAACTTCTAAATTTACTTGCTTTCAAGTCAAAGTCTAGTACACCAAAGAATAGAATAGTTTAGTTCTGAAATTCTACTCCGAAAGATTCAGTCCATTCTTCTCATACCAAAAAGTTCATGACTTAGTAATTTTCACAAACACATGGTATACAATCTTTTACTCGATAATTGTCACAACAAGAAATGCACAAAAAAGTATATAACTTCTAAGGAATAGAATTAATGTATAAAGAAGAACCTGACGAGAATTTCAGAGTAGTTCTTTCCAGAAAAATGAAGTACCACGACTTGCTATCTTGTTCTCTGTTTTTCCACTTGTTGTGTTTTTCTCTGTTTTTCTATTTGTTGTGTTTTTCTCTGTTTTTGCATTTGTTGTGTTTTTCTCTGTTTTTCCATTTGTTGTGTTTTTCTCTGTTGATTTTTAATTTCAAGGATGGGATTTTCATGGTAAAAATCAGAAAGATTTTCTCTACTACCATGATTTTCGGTGTTTCCTTCAGATCAGATGTATTTGGCGCGTAGAGGGAGAGATTATGGGAAGTTCAATCGTTAAGAAAGACAAAAGATATTATTTAGGAAGGAATTAAATACTTTAACCATAGTTAGGGCTTTATTTAATTTAATTAAATCTCAGCCATTTATTTTTAACCATGACAAGTGTCTCTAATCCAAGTAGGAACTTGGAGAAATGGAGAGACTAGGAAATGGAGGGGAGTTAAATCCCTTACAATCATTCAGAAACACAAGATCAACAGTTTCAATTTGCATAATATAATGTCCGGTTTGGACATAAGAAAATTTCTACTTTTTTCCGAAAATTTTTCACTTCTTCTCAAAATCAATGTTTGGCCATAAAATTTTAAAATTTCACTTGAAGATAATTTTGAATTTTTTCAAAAATTTGCAAAATTTCAGAAACAATATTTTACTCCATCGTTTTTAAACTAATAAAGTGATCCACTTTGTGAGGTAGCGTAATTATCCATTAATATTCTCCTATGCCATATTAAACTAAATTACACTAGAGAACAAGAAAAGTAGAAGTTTGGACTTATTCTTTTCAGCATTGCTACCTAGCTATTCCTTTACTTTTTCTGTCTACCACTTTTTTAAATTTAAAAGCTAATAATTGTAATCTAGGCTCGGCCAACTCTACAATTTGGTCCATGACTAGACTTCTCAACTGGTAGCTAACACCAAGATGCTGAAGAAATGAAAAGCTGAATTCATCATCTCTATTAGTTCATTGTTCTAAATTCACCTTCTTTAACCAAGGTCTGCCAGAAATAATTTATCTACCGTTCAACGGTAAGGATAAGACTTCGTACATCCTTTGTTGTTGGTCTATTGCTCTATAACTTTGTTTGTCTGTAACCTTTCACACTTTCACTAATCACTCCTTTATTGGCTCTGCTTTTCCTATAATTACACCTTTTACGAAATTTAAGTTACAACAACATCCTTATATAACAATACTTCTCTATAACAGTACTTCACTATGACATTCGCAAAATATTCGGAACAAACAAAACTGTTAAAGAGAGGTTTGACTGTTTAAAGTTTGTTAATTACCGAAAAGGTAAATAGAACAAAAATCTTAAACATTAACATAATCTGTTACAATTGATTTAAAGGAGCTGCTTCACTTAAGGGTGAGTACTTCATAACTTTCAAACACTTTGTTAATACTTACAATAACATAACAATAAACCCATTATATTCTAGGGTCTAGCGACACTTTGTTAGTACTTCCCAACTAAAATTTACAAGACAATCATTTAGGAAACTTACTAGCAAATGGAAACAATGAAAAAAGAAGGGGGGGGGGGGGGGGG
>ML267329.1:119749-138568 GCA_005239495.1 Nicotiana undulata
GTGTAATATATATATATATATATATATATATATATTATACACAAAATATATGGTGGCTATTATTTTTATGAGCGGCTAAAAATACATATTTTTCGTAAAAATTATTCAAAAGGTAATTGCATGTATTATTTAATGATTGATAAATTAAAATAGCCAATAAATAACCTATCACTATAAATTTATTTTCACTATAATGTGAAAAAATTACTCCTATTAAGTTGTCCGTGTATATATAGCATAAATTTTTAAAGAATCTCAATCAGGTGGTATTTTGCCTCTTTGATGGTTTTGTTTAAACGAGATGGGGTTGCTTGTTAAGGAAACGTTGAATTCTAGAAGGGCAAACGTGGAGGATAAGGGCTCAAACGTTGAATTTTAAAAGTAAAAAGACCAAGTTATTTTCGGCATGTTTTTTCTATATGGGGGGGGAATACATGTATTTGACTTTGACGTTGTCAAAAGAACTGTGGCCTAATATTAGGTTATGTGTATTAATTTGTTTAGTTCTCGTTTATTAAGATGAAGTTAATACTTAATAGTCGGTTAATTATGCATACTTTATGACTGTGATCTATCTAAACTCAATGCGTATCTAACTAGTTTCATTTTATGTGACTGCGGGAAAACTAGTTTTAAATGTAAATTTTTATAGTAATAAATATTATTTTAATGACAGTGAATTAAAATATTGAAGTAATAGTCGAATAATTTGATCAATGGGAATACATTAAATTTGAAGTCCTAAAATAGGAGAGTTTGATGACTTTGACGGCTTGAAATAAAGTTGTACGAAAATAAGACAATCTCAAATATCTTGAAATGAGAACAAGTAATATAGTTAATTGGAGCAGAAGAAATATATTCTATTGACTACAATATTGTTGAACTCGCGTGTGCCTCTGTTACCAATACTTTTGACGTATTAAAAAAATCCTAGTTGCCAGGCTGCTAAAGAAAGGATTTGCGATTTGTAAATCTTTTCTATATATAGCTAGTGTGAAAATCTTAAGATGCATGAAATATTTATTAAGCAAAACGTGGGCACGGTCAAGCTAAGGCAATAAAAATTGAATAGGTACAGGTCCAGGAACTACCATACAACAACAATAACAATATACTCGGTATTATTATTATCCTACATGGTCTGAGGAGGTAATGTGTACACAGACCTTACCCCTATTTCGTGAGGAAGGTCCAGGAACTTGCATCTATTGCGCAATTGATTGTTTTAATTGTTCTTAATCATTCTTTATTCATATAGTTTACTTTACGTTCTAAATATATATACACGACAATAGACTGGTAAACTGAAGCACAGAGAGAAATGCTTGTTTGTAAACGTGTTTTCCATAATAGTCTTAGAAAACGGTTGGTCGTGCGGAGTTTGACGAAAGTGAATTTTTATTTACAATTTGTTCCTTAAAGTTTCTTCAAGAAGCCTTTTTAGGCGTGGACAATTACTGAGGCAACTGTTCTAAAATAACTGTTATTCAACCAAAAAATTTGGATAAAAACTCTATTTTTTCCTCAAAAATAGCTTTTTCATTTTTTTTTAAAAACAAATTGTATTAACAGGCAGAAATTCAAAGTGAAATACCTTCTTTGTGGTAAAAGTGTTTCGTAAAATACTAACACAATTTTCACGTTGAATTTTTGTCAACAAGGATTTCACATGCACCTAAAAAATGAGCACAAAAATTGCATGCAAGAAACGTACAGTTCCCGAGTTACAGCAGCAAACGGGAAAAGTGTCCAACTTTGAAAGGGAAGGGAACGGCGCTCAGTTCCCATAACGGTTAGTTGACCACTTGGAATAGCCCACCTACATAGGTGAACGAAGCGAATTATTGAAACGGCCTGGGCCGTGTCTGCCAAATGAAAAGGAACCATCAAATTCAAGCCGCCACGTAAAGTGCTCCTATCACACTGATCCTACTGATACCATCTTGCCACGTAGTGTATGGCCCATGGCCCCGATTTGGTTTATTATGTCAGCATGACGCATATAAATTGGGTTTTGCAGGTCACCAGGTGTCGTTAGAAAGCGTGAAAATTTAAATTTTTAATTTTTAATTTTTTAGCTTTTAACTCAATAAAGTTTAATTCTAATATTTGTGAAGACTTAATAAGTTTTTGCTATGAATTCGAATTCTACATTGAAAGTTGTAGGTTAAAATGAACTCGTAAGAAAACTAGTCATGGACTCAATTTCCCTCGTTTTTTTTAAATGTTAAGTAAACAATACCTTTTGGAGTATAGAAAACGGAAGTTTACATATCGTTTTGTTTTAAGCTGATGCAATTTATAATTTTCGGCTTCTTGTATTGAGTTGGATTTTTTTAATGAAAAAGTGTCGCACTTCTTTAATTTATTGTTAGGTTGAAATTGTGCATCAAAATTACCTAAAGTTAGAATGTTCAAGTATAATTCTTTAACAAATAAATAGAGTTCGATCATTATAATAATTGTTATTAAGTGTTGTTTGGATGGAAGGAACTAATGAATATGGCAACGAAACATGAATAAATAAGAATGTTAAAAAAACATGAAGATATAAGCAGTAATAAGAACAAAAAGAATTAGAAAGGGCGTTTGCTTTCACTTTCGAAGGTTTGGTGAAGTGATGCAAAGTTCAAACTTTTGGTTGAAATTAGGTTCATTATTTCATGTAAGTAGTTGTCTCTTTAATTGCTGGTATACAACGTGGGAGCTTATGAAACAAGCCCCTACTGATGAGTTTCATTCGATCCTATATTGTGAATCATACATATGAATCCATTTATTATAACAAATGATTATTGATGTTCCATTTTGGATCGCAACTTAATCAGACTTATATTAATTAGCTAAGCTAATTAAATTATATGAGCAAGAATTCATGATATGTTGATATCATCCCATTAATTGGTTTACTATATGTTCGCAAAATAAGGATCACGTAAGCAATATGTCACTAGTCATCACTTAATTATAATAAGTATTAAGTTGTTATCATATCCTGGACAAACTATTGACTTTGAGATCCTGCTGATTTATAAAGAGCGGTCCACGTATCAGCACTTTTCGATCAGTTAATACTTTAATTTATATTTGATACGCATCGTGAAAAAACTAATAGGAATTTTGTCTTAAGCTTCCAATTGTCACAATAATATGCATATTTTTATTAGAGAGGTGATCTTAGTTTGAAAAAATAATGGCATGATCGTCAGCACCATAGCTAGATAGAGTATAAGATAACTTTTTTTTTAATGGTAAACTTTGTCGTGCCATCGGGAAACAATATTAATTAATCCCGTCATTTTTCCTCTTGACTCTTGCTTATTTACGTGGCCTAGATGAGAAAGTAAATCCACCTTGCTTCTAGCTAGTAATCCATATACAATTGAAAGTGTTAAAAGGATGAGTTGAAGCTGGAGATGAAGGAGAGCAACAGAGAGAATAAGTCGGTTGTGAGAGTAACTAACTCACAAATATTTTTTCATTAACCAAAAACAAAATGAAGATGTATAATTTATATTATTTTCTAACTCACTAACTTAACCCAATCCTAACTTGTGTCTAACTAACTAACTGTGGTTAGTTTCATATATACACAATGTATAACAACTACTGAAACTGATATTTCTACACTCCCCCTCAAGTTGGGTGATGAAATACATTGATCATCCCCAACTTGCATACCATATCATTGTGTAACTGCTTCCCAAGGCCTTTAGTCAATATGTCTGCCATTTGATTTTTGCTGCTCACGTGTTCTGTTTTGATCAACCCATTTTGTATCTTCTCTCGTATAAAGTGGCAATCTATCTCTATGTGTTTAGTGCGTTCATGATACATGGGATTTGAAACTATTTGCAATGCTGCCTTGCTGTCACAAAATAGCTCCATGGGCAACTCAACTTTCATGCCTAACTCTCAATAGTCCCTGTAGCCAAACAAGTTCTGCCACTGTAGTTGCCATACTCCTATACTCAGCTTCAGCTGAGCTCCTTGACACTGTACTTTGTTTTTTTGATTTCCAGGAGATTAGAGAATCTCCCAACTTAATACAATATCATGTTACTGACTTCCTGAAAACCACACATGATGCCCAGTCTGCATCACAAAAAGCAGTCAGTTTTCCAGATTTTCTGCTACTCATCAGTAACCCCAATCGTGGTTGGTCTTTTATGTATCTGTAACGACCCGGTCCGTTGTTATGTAAAACTTGCATTATAATTACTGCTATTGCCTTGTCATAGCTTGGTGTAACTTTTATTGATTTGTTAGAGTTGGAAGACTTGAAATCAGAATGGTTGTAGTGAGAGTTTAGTCATTCAGTCCTTAAGAATAGCCTTAAAATGAGAAAAGTCAACTAAGAGTTGATTTATTGGTAAACGACCTCGGAATGCGGATTTTATGGTTCGAATAGCTTCGTTAGGTGATTTGAGACTTAGAAATGTGTTCAGAATAATTTTGCGATGTCCGGTGTAGAATTAGGCTTGAATTGACGAAAGTTAGTTTTTAGCGATTTCCGGTCAGCAGTGGAAAATAGGCTATCGGGGTCGGAATAGAATTCCGACAGTTGGAACAGGTTCGTAATGTCATTTTAGATATGTCTGCAAAATTTCAGATCAATCGGAGTTGTTTTGGATAGTTTCGGCATCGTTGGTGAATTTTAGAAATATCAATGTTCTTAGGCTTGAATCCGATGTAAATTTGGTGTTTTTATGTTAGTTTTGGTGTTTTGAGAGTGAAACTAAGTTTGAATAATGTTATGGGATATGTTGGTAAGTTTGGTTGGGGTCTTGAGGGGCTCGGGATTGATTTCGGGTGGTTAACGCGCATTTTTGGACTTAAAGAAAGAGCTGGTTTTCTGGTTTTTGCGTAGCAGGCTTTTACTCTCTGCGATCGCGTTCAATCGAGAGGGGTAGCATTTTTACTCTCTGCGATCGCATAAAGGCGTACGCGATCGCGTGGCTTTGATCGCGATCGCTTGGCTTTGATCTTAAGGTATCACTTGGTAGTATTTAAATAAACATTCCGCGACTTAAACCTTCTTTTTACCATTTGTGTACGGACAGAGAGCTTTGGGGGCAAATTTTGAAGAGGAAAATCCTTGTTCTTTATAGAGGTAAGTGTTTTGATCATTAAAACTCGTTTATAGGTGATTATAGACCATAATACCAGTGTAAAATCCATGAAAATCTGTAGAAAAATTAGCTTTTAGGGCTTGAGATTATGAGACCTTTAGGGGTCGATTTGAGGGGTCAAACGAACTCCGACTTTGGTGTTCTTTATATGTACGGACTCGTGAGAGGACGAAGAACACTTTTGTATAAAAATTTCTGAGTTTCGGGACGCGAACTCGGGGGTCGGGTTTTGACCGGTTTCGGATTTTGAGTTAAATTTGATATCTTTCGATTGGAAATTGTTCCTTAAGCACATATTGATGATAAAAATCTGAACTTGGTTGATTTCGGGCTAGTTTTGAGGTAAGAAATGTCTTTAAATCCTGTTCTGAGGGTATGAAACCCCGGACTATGCAACGTTTCACGGGTTTTGAAATGCAAAGGTTGAAACTTTGGAGATATATTCCTTACTTAGGCGACTATTGAGTTGAGAAACGGCTTTTTAAAGCTTATTTCCAATAGTACTATATATACTTGATATGATTTGGGTTGTAAGCCATGTTTGGGGCCTAGTGCCGACTTGTTTACCCCTTGGGGGTTGTGTTTACTATATTTTCCTCACTGATATGCTATAATTTTACACTCAGTCTTTTCCTGATAAATTATTTTAACACTCAGAGTATTTTGATACTGCTTATTGAAAAATTAAATACTGTTTTGGGTCGAGAACCTGGTATGTTTATGGCCTAAGGGAAAATTGAGAGTGTATGACTGAGTGAGTCTTTCAGGCCTATATTGTGAGGAGGCTTTCAGGCCTTATGAGAGAGGTGAGGAGGCTTTCAGGTCTCAGGAGTGTGGTGAGGAGGCTTTCAGGCCTCAGGAGTGTGGTGAGGAGGCTTTCAGGCCTCAGGAGAGTGGTGAGGAGGCTTTCAGGCCTTAAGTTATTATTGCGCTTGGGCTGTAGGAGCCCCTGCGGAGTCTGAACACACCCCCAGTGAGCGTCGGTACCGATTAAGTGATGATGATTGCCCGCGGGGATGATACTGGGTGATGATTGATATTGAGTGATGATTGATACTGAGTGATGATTGATACTGAGTGATTGAGAGAATGCCTGAGGGGAAACTGTTACGAGAAATGAGTTTGGCCCGAGGGGAGATTTATGATGATTTTTTAAAGCTTTCGAACTATGATTTACTTCATTTTCAAACTGGTTTTTACTGAGAATGTTACTGAGATATACTGATATTTCACTTATTTTAAAGGATTTCTGGAAACTGATTTCGAACTTATTATTTGATAAATACTACATGGTGACTTGGTATTTTACTGGTTTTTGTGAAATTGTGTATTTGTACTGTGTGTTTTATAATTCTCAGACTGTGATTTATTTTCATTACTACTGAGTTGGCGTACTCATAAAGACTCCCTGTGCCTCTGTGCACAGATTCAGGTACCGGTTTGGAGCAGTATCTGCCTTGTTCGTTAGCAGCAGTTCACGGGATTTCGAGGTAGCTGTCCAGCTTCCACAGCTTCTCCATTTCCCTTTCTCATTTAGTTTTAGTATTTGATTCAGAGACATATATCACAGTTTTAGCAGAGTTGGATTTATTTATTCTTAGATACTCATGACTATTGACTCCAGTTCTTGGGAGGTTTGTTAGACTATTATTGGGACGCTAAGACGTAATTATATTACTCTATGTCATGGTTTCATGCTTATTATTAAATTGTGAACTATCATAATTGAACAAATGTGTAGTAAAGTGATGGTTGGCTAGCCTAGTTCCACGATAGGCGCCATCACGGCATGTTAGGATTTGGGGTCGTGACAGTATCTAACCACCCTCAAAGCTGCTTCATAATGCATCTCAGTTGGAGAATGCATGTATTGACTCAATGTCTGGACTGCAAACGAAATATTTGGCCTAGTGATAGCTAGATACAACAATCTTCCCAACATCCTTTGATATGGTCTTCTATCTTCTAGTTCTGGACTTGCACCTTTGTCTGATTCAAATAACTTGTCATATTCAGGAGTAGTGAACTTCTGATTCTGTACTAAAGGGGTTTCAAGTAGCTTTGCTCCCCCTAGGCCACATTCTGAGATCAATTCTAAAGTATATTTTCTTTGATTCATAAGTATACCCTTAGATGGCCTTGCAAATTCAATCCCCAATAAATATCTCAATTCCCATATTCTTTCATTTTAAAGTTGTTATTCAGAATGTTTGTAGCTTCTTCTATCAGTTTGATATCTTTACCAGTAATTAACAGGTCATCTACATAAACTAGGATGATCACAAGATTGGTATCCTGACCTTTTGTGAACAAAGAGTAGTCCAGCTTACTCTGTGTGAAACCTGATTGCACTAAAGCTGTAGTTAGTTTAAGATTCCATTGTCTGCTGGCTTATTTCAACCCATACAAGGATTTGAGGAGCCTACACACTTTATTCTCCCCCTATCCATCAAATCCTTATGGAAGGGACATATAGACCTCCTCAAATAAGTCCCCTGGAGGAATACATTGTAGACATCCATTTGGTAAAGAGGCCAATCAAAATGAGCAACCAAAGAAATAACACACCTGACAGTGACCATCTCGACCACTGGGGAGAAGGTGTCATGGTAATCTAACCCTTCTTATCGGGTGAAACCCTTGGACACTAGTCTAGCCTTATACCTCTCCACACTTCCATCAGCTTTGTACTTTACCCTGTACACCCATTTTCACCCAATAGGTATTTTACCAGTAGGTAGATCAACTATATCCCAGGTATGATTATCAGTAAGAGCAGAAATTTCTAATTTCATAGCCTAAATCCAGTTAGGATCTTGTACAGCTTGGTGAAAAGAAGAAGGTTCAGAAATAGCTGAGAAGGCTGCTAGATAAGTATGGTAAGAAGGAGAAATAGATGAGTAGGATAAGGATTTTGATAAGGGGTATGGAGTAGTGGAAGAAGAGTGAACATAGTCTGTCAACCATAAATGAGGTTTGGATGTCCTAGTTGATTTTCTCAAAGGAATAAAGGGCTCAACTTGACGTATAGAAGATGATGGCAATGAAGATGGAGGAGAAAGTAGGGTAGATGAAGAGTTAGGAATAAGAGAAGAAGGCATTGAGTCACTAATTGAGGGTGAAGGGAGAACTTGATCACCAGGAGTACTCTGATCAGTAGGAGTAGAGATATCTCCAGTAGTAGGAAAGGTATCATCCAATGAGGAAGGTGAAACAGATGGCATAGTAGGACATGCGTGTGGTTCAAGAAAAGTAGATTTAGGATGTTTGAAGGGAAATATTGATTCCCTAAAGGTAACATCCCTATTCACAAAGAAAGTGCATGTTGCAATGTTGTACAATTTTTACCCTTTTTGAGTTTCTGAATATCCCATGAAGACTGCATCAGAAAATTGGGCTTAGTTGCATAACACAAGCAACCAAATACCTTCAGGTGAGTAAGTGAAGGTGATGTGCCATGGAATAACTCATAGGGTGATTTCCCTGAAAGAGATGAAGAGGGTAGTCTATTTATAAGGTAAGCTGTTGTGAGTACACACTCACCCCAGAACTTTAATGGAGCATAGGCTTAGAATCTTAGAGCTCTTGCCATTTCAAGCAAGTGCCTATGCTTCCTTTCAGCCACCCCATTTTGTTGTGGAGTACCAACACAAGAACTTTGATGAATTATTCCAAAAGAGTTAAAGAGATCAAGACAGTGAGAATTAAAGAATTCAAGGCCATTATCAGATCTAACAATTTTAATACAGACAAAGAACTGTTTTTTAATCAAGGCAAAGAAATTCTTGATCAAAACAATGGTATCACTTTTATGTCTCATCAAGTACACCCAAGTCATTCTAGAATAGTCACCAACAATGGTAAGGAAAAATCTGAAACCATTATAGGTACATTGTCTATATGGACCCCATATATCCATGTGTACAAGTTCAAAAGGAGATACAGTTTTTGACACACTAATAGGAAAAGGAAATCTTGTTTGCCTTGCTAAAGGAAAAACAATACAAGATTTATATGCATGGTTGGACAAATGACTCTTCAGCATTGGAATTTTCTGGAGGACAGCAGTTGGTACTTGACCAAGTCTTTGATGCCATATTGAGACTTGATCAGACTCAGTAGAAGACAAGCAGTGATGTGAGGTAACATGAGAAGTTGAAGATGTTGAAGCTTGAACTGGTGAAGGTCTCTTGGCAGGTTGAAGTAAGTATAAACTATCCTTCTCCTTACCAACCCCTTGTCACCTTTCCAGCAGAAAGGTCCTGGAAGATACAAAAATCAGGAAAGAAACCAACACAACATTGTAGTTGTTTAGTCAGTTATGAAATGGACAAGAGATTGTACTTGAAGAAAGGTCAAACAAAGATATTGAACAAACATGTGTGACAGAAGTAGTTTGACCATTTGGTAAGTGAACTTGACTACAGTTTGGAGGTATTAGTTCTGAGTTGAGCAGATGATTTAGGCTAGAAATTATGTGATTTGTTGCCCCTGTATCTGTCACCCAAGGAGTAGTATCACAGTCTACAGTTGAACAACTATTAGAGCAAGAGGATATACCTGCCATGTTGATGTTTGTTTCTTGTGGAGGTGGTGTATTATTGATCAGCTGTAGGATCTGTCAATATTGCTCCGGGATAAAAACAGACATAGTCATTCCATGACCAAAATTGATACAATAATCAGCCTGATGTGCAGTGTAATTATGAGCAACAAAACTACTATCACAGTTTGCATTATTTACCATGGGAGCTTTATTGCCTTTGCCATGAAAGTTATCAAAGGTTCTTCTCTCAGTATTCTTATAATTAGCAGGATATCCAACCAGCTTGTTACAGTTCTCCTTTTTGTGGCCTTTCATATGACAGTAATCATAATAGAGTGTATTTGTCCTTTTAAACTTATTCCCCTGTACAGAGGAAAGAATGGTGGAGTCATTCAAGTCCAGTTGTTGAAGAGGCTGAACACACTGATTTATTATATTGGATTGCATTCTCTGGCTTTCATGTTGCATAATCAAATTATAAGCTTGGTTCAAGGAGGGACTGTGAACCATCATCAAAATATGACTACGAGACTACGAGTAAGTTTCATTTAGCCCCATCAAAAATTGCATCAGTTTCTGCTGCTCTATGTGATCAACATAGGTCTTATCACTTCCAGGAAGGGGAACTAGAGACAGATATTCATCCCAAACATTTCTCAATTTCGAAAAATACTCAGAAACAAACGAAGTACCCTGGACCATGTATAAATCTCTCTATGTAACTGATATACTCTAGTGAGATTTCTCTTATCAAAACGCTCTTTTAAATCCTCCCAAACTTTATAAGCATTAGACGAGTACATCAAACCATTCGCTAATTCTCTTGAAATTTAATTTGTGATCCATGACAAGACAAAAGCATTACATCTCTCCCATTCATGAACTAAATCTCCTCTATAATCTTCCCTTTTACAACTACCATCAATAAACCCTAATTTTTTCTTAGCTAGCATTGCAACTTCATAGAATTACTCCATGCCGTGTAATTTTCGATTCCAGTTAGTTGTTGAGGAATGAGAATACAACCTGGAGTATCGGACAAGTGAAGAAATAATGGATTCCTTGGATGAATATCAGTGAATCGCTCTATCAGGTCCACTGTTGGTGTCGTCATCGGCGTTGGTGTTTCGTCACTTGTGCTCGGCATTTCTTCACGCGAATTTTCAGGAATCAACGAGAGAAGTAACACTTATTGATCCAATTAACCTAGAGCTCAACAACAATTGAAGATTTAGACTCGCAGATGACGTAATTCCCCAAATTCAACAATGGCAAAAAAAATTAGGGTTCGTGTGCTACTAGTCTTTAATGGAAGCAATCAGTTGCTCGATAAATTGCTCTCATATTGCTCATTTACCAGCTTAATAAGCCATAATCGACGACTCTGATACCATGTTAAAGGATGAGTTGAAGCCGGAGATGAAGGAGAGCAACAGAGAGAATAAGTCGGTTGTGAGAACAACTAACTCACATATATTTTCTCATTAACCAAAAACAAAATGAAGATGTACAATTTATATTATTTTCTAACTCACTGACTTAACCCCATCCTAACTTGTGTCTAACTAACTAACCGTGGTTAGTTCCATATATACACAATGTATAACAACTACTGAAACTGATATTTCTACAGAAAGAATGCACATCCTCCCCCATTATTAGGGACAAAAAGAAAAGGGCCATTATATACCGGGTATGATCCATTATACAATTGAATGAAGGAGATTCATTGATTTCGATTCAAACTCTTATATAATTAGAAACTCTATAACATATTCATAATAGAATGTATATACTGTTACGAATCAGCAATAGACTAAATTTTATTTAACGTTTTTCATAAACTTAAAATCTTGGATCCATCTATGATGCCGAATATATATTGATCACTCATTTCTATATTCCAAGTTGAATTTTTCATGTTTTGTTTGCATCCAGGGTCAGATTTATAGGAAAATTTATGGGGTATGTGAACCTCATAGTCTCTCCGCTAAACTAGGTATTTCATATATATACTTAGAATTAGTCTAATATTATATGTTGACTTGCACTCTACAAAGGTTGAATGGTGCACTTAATTGAACACTGAATTATATATCCAAAGGAACATGCATCATTTCCTGCTTAGTAATTTTTTTCCCCTCCTTTGTTTAGTGATGCACCTACATTTATACGCAAAAGATACATGTCTTCTTTTATTTAACATACTACTAATATTTAGCAGCCTTGTTAATTTCTAACCTAAAAAGGCTGCTTTCGAAACAGGTGTGATTAATGCATGCTGCCACGCATCATTAAAGACTGAAAAATTCCTGATTAAATTAACAAGAAGACATAGTCACGTCCTGTGGCTTAATTAGAGTGTAGCTTGCACTCAAGCGAAAGATAAGTAATCTGAATCTAGATATGTCTGCTAATATCAAACACGTTTACAATGTTTTTGATGCCGGCATTGCAGAGGCAAATCATCGATCATCATTAACTTAATAGTAGAAAATATAAAGTAAAGTACGTAAACAAATGAGATTCGGATTGTTTAATTTGTTGGGTATTTAATTATCAACGTTAGCGTTGTTAATGGACATCTTTCGGTTTAATTACTTGTTAGAGAGCTTTTTCCTTCTGGTAATAATTATTATTTCGATAACTTGAACCAACTAAGTTATGAAATACTAACCTTTTTCCCTTGAGTAGCTGATGGCTTCTTATAGTCCTAAATATGCCACGTCCCTCCTTCTTGGAAAATTAAAATCATAGAGTCAATGATATGAGTTTCGCAATATTAGATCGACAGGAAAATGACAGGACATCAAAAAGCACATGGAATTGGCTTGACATGATCAATCAATATGTTAAACGCAAAAAACACAATTGAAATATCTTGCAATGCATGAAGTAAACAGTGATATATTATGGCTTATTTTCTATGAATTTACTCATATATTCTAGAATCAAATGATTGAAGAAATATATGGTTTTAGGTCTCAGAAACTCTTTATGTGGCCGTGGCACTGGTAACATTCACTATATGTGAATATTAATGAGTAGCAGATTCCACTAGAGTTGGAGAATTTGGGTTCAGATTCTCGTGAAAAAAATCGTGCTTTCTGTATATATCTCCAACTTTACACTGCCATAATGACTTAGAAAAACAAAGACGAAACGACGAAAAACAGACTAGTATTTATTTTTATAAGACGATAACTGTTCATGCTTTTTCTCTGAAAAGACTCTGAAATAGCCAACTCACCGTGTATTTATACATGCAGCATTTGAATGAAATTATAATAAAACAGCAAAATAGAAGTTCCAATTATGGGTTCCTAAGAATGGTATTTTTTTTTATAAGCTTCCCAGTGTGTCTGGGGTGTTGTATTAGCCAAAAAAAAGTTGAGTATACAATACTAGGGTAGAGATAACCCTTTAAAAATAGAGGAATCAGCGATTAACAAATAGTTCGCTGCCTCAAGCAAAAAAGAAAAAATCTTGCTAACTAACATAAAAATTCGCCTTATCATATTTACTTCTTATGCAAGGATACTGAATTCTGTCCAACAAAAAAATGCCTTTTGCAAGGCGTGGTAGCTGCTGCCCAGACGCATAGTAAGAGGATGCTGCTCTGCGGCTCTTTTTGCCAAATTGTCTGCCAACTGATTCGTCTCACGATAGCAATGTTTGAGTTGGATTTCAATTGTACTAATAATGTCTTGAATTTTGTTCAACACATTACTAAGAATGGTATATACACAACTTAAGTACACAAGTGGAGAAGATAATTTCAAGATGATAAAATGCTACCGAAGCTGCAAAATGGCACATGGTGTTGCATTGCAGCAGTGGCGAAGCCAGAAATTCTTTTAGAGTGTTCAAACTTTAAAAGAAGTGAAAAAATCCATGACAAAGGGTGTTTAATATATATTATATACCTCTAAAACCTAATATTTTATATATACAGTGTTATTTTTCCGACGAATGATGGTCAATTGATCACCCTTACCCTAATATAGCTTCGCCCATGATTGCACGACCATCTCCTCTAAAAAGTTAACTACCTAACTGTATTATGTCTCGACACACTTCTTCACGTGTGAGCTCAATTCTTTTTCATGATCTAAACATGAGAAAGCAATTTTTTTTTTTGGATAGCAATCCAAGAAGTCGATATGTCTGCTATGATAATATATTATGTTAATTGTGTGACCTTTTCGTTGAAAAATTAAACGATAGATAAAGCACATTTTTAATTACTTGCTACTTTAGAGAAAGGGTTTTCATATATATGACATTTATTAATTTTTTGCTAACTTCGCATATAGAAGTTAGAAATGGTGAATAAAATGAATATAATATTCCCTTTTTCTAGCCAGAGCTCTCGAATATCTACAATACGTGGGAGCTAATTATAATAACCCAACTCAGTCACTAGCTAGCTAGTCATCACCAATATTTTCATTATTATATTTTTCCCCGTTCAATTATTTTTATAATTTATAATTGCTTGCTGCTATAGTGAGCTAGATGGGCAGCAATATTAGGTGATAGCTCGGGACAAGCTATTGACTTTAAGTTCCTGCAGGTTGGGCCACGTATCAAATGTGATACCTACCTTGAAATAGGTTAACTAAAAAAAAAATATTAAATTTGATGGACATTTTGTCCTATTTAGCATCCAAATGTCTCGGTATTATGCTCTTCTTATATTAGCGGGGGGTCTTACTTTGAGTAAGATTATTGTTGCAAATTAAATTACTTGCTTGACAAAAAACAGCATATATATATATATATATATATATATATATATATATATATAGATCACCTGCTTTTTGTTAGTCCTGTCGACCTGTCGGGAAACTATGTTACTCCCATTATCTTTCATCTACACTTGCTTATTATATACTCTTTTCGTTCACTTTTATTTATCTAGTATAATTTTTTTCCTATTATATATCCATAGTATCAATTACTTATTTTAAATTATTTTCTCAAATTCATTAAAAATATGCATCAATTAATATGAGTATCATGATAAATTATGTACTTTATTTATTATTTTTTAAGGTGAAATAGTAGATAAGTAAAAGTGAACGTGCCCTAAATTGTTACACAAATAGCGGGCTAAATTCACTATTTATTTTTTCTAGCCAGTATACATGAATCATACATTAATTATATATTTATTAATTATACATATATTATACATCAGCTAACTATTTTTAGTTTAAAAAAATTAAGTGGACGAACTATTTGGGTTAGTTATCCGCATGCTGCTTTTAAAGAGCATTTTATTTTATTTTATTTTCTACTAAGCTTTTTTTCTAATTTAATATCGTACACATAAAAGAACTTCTTCCTGATTATGTGTTATCACGTAGGTCCTGCCACGCAGCTTATACACATAATATATAGAATAGTATCTTCTAGCTTATTAGACTTGTAATTATTAATTTAGTTCAGCCTAATAAAGGAACTTTGAACCATTCCTAATTAAACAAAAATATATACGTAAGTGGCACTTAAGCAAATGAGGGAAATGTCATCTGAATCTAAAGTTCTATCCCAAATGAAGACCAATATTTCAATGCCGGCATTGCAGAGGCAACACATAATCATCAATTTAATTATAAACTAAACAAAACATCTGAAAAAGATTAACCTAAGCAAGAAATGAAGATCAGCTAGTTGGACTTGGAGAGTATTATTAAATTTCTTCAACGCCTGTTTATTGGATATTAATTAACTGGTACTTTAGAGTCTTTCAAGGGACATCTGGTTGGAAATCGTTTCGTTCATTATTTCTTTTGATAACTTGAATCAACATGAGCTGAACTACTACTTCTTCCCTTTTATAATAGATAATCCTATTTGCCTAAATTTGCCACGTTGCACCTTCCTAAAGTTTAAACTCATGAAGCAACAGATACGATTCTTCGCCCATGTTATCGATCACTCTACAGTTATATAGGATTGGTAGAATTAATTAACATACTTTTAGAGACATTTAACTGCAATGTGCGCTTAATTTAATCCAAACCCTATATTTGTCTTAAATTTTTTATCGAATATGTATAAATTATTAATTTAGAATTTATTAACTTAAACGGACTAAAATTTCAGATGATGACAATTGACGGAGTTAAGATGATGACAATTGACACATTATATTAATCTAACCGAGTTCTTGGAGCAGTTGTACAAAACTGGCTTGACAAATGGAAAACAAACAATTAAAATTATGGCAGATTAATGTTTGTAAACTATATCATGATCCAAGAATATTCTCGAATAAAATTATTGAAGAAGGAAAGACTGTTTCTTGAAAATTCTTTAAGTGGCAAAGCAATCAGTGGTTCAAGCACGCCATGCATGCAGTAACTATCACTATTCACTATATGTGGACGTTGGTAAGTATCAGATTCCACTTTTAGAGCATTTGGTTCAGATTTTTACGATAAGATCTCCAACTATACTTCAATCATGAGTTAGTCAAATCAATGAAGAATTGGGAACAGCTTTTCTAATCGCACTTCCAGAAAGGATCGGACAAAGAAGAACAAATCATTCAAAATTAAACGACAATCATTCTTACTCTTTTTTTTTCCTCTGAAAATTAAATATTGAAATTGCTAACTTTATAATTGCATACATGTCGCGTTTGCAGAAAGAGATAACATAACCTTCGTGAGAGCTTCATGCTATTAGTCCCAAAGTAGAAGTTCCAACGTAGACATGTTATATACCACAATTTTCATACACTAAAGTGAAGATATTTTAACTTCGTGCTCTTGCTAGGTGTCAACTCTTTTCTGGTAATAGAATGAGATCCTCGTAAAATCATCTATACGAAAAGCAAGAATTGAAGGAATATGAGTGAGACATGCACTAGTGAAAATATACTCTAATTATTGCATTAACAAAACGACAATCTTTCTATATATAAAGATGTTTAACTTTAAGCTTTCAATTCTACAAATTCTCTTATAATCATAAAAATGTCATGAAAAGTTTAAGATTATGAGTTTTAAATAATACTTCTAGAATATAGCAAAAAACTTGTATTTCTTTCTTAAACGTCATACATGTCCTTTTACTTATCTACTATTAACTCTGCACGCTTTTTAATAAATAATAAATAAAATGCATAGCTTACCATGATACCTATATATTAATTGGTGTATAGTCTTAATTTAGAATAAGTAATACCATCCCCAATCCATTAGAAATATCTTAAATAATTGGTGGAATGTTAGATATGTTAATGAGATTCATAATTTGGTTTTAAAGATTACCCCCATTATTATATGTTGGATGATGTGGAAAGAATATTGTGTTTGCAGGTATGGCGATAAGAAAAAATTCAACCAATATAAATTGCAACAACAAACTTGTTGGGCTGTGAAGGTTGCTCTTCTCAAAGCATATCCAAAATGTGATCTCCCAATGCCATGGAACAGTTTTGTTGACACATTGGTAAGGCGCGCTACACCCCAAGCAAAGTATTAAGGTCGTGCACTGGCAAAAACCTATGACAGGTAGGCTGAAGCTTAACACGGATGGGAGTTTCAAAAGCACTAATGGAAACGCAGGCCTTGGAGGTGCCTTAAGGAATGATAGCGACGATTTGATCATGGCTTTTTCTGTACCATACAGATGCGGTAATCATAATGTTACAGAAGCTAATGCAGCCCTTTTTGGTATTTCATGGTGTATAGAAAATGGATATATAGATTTCATTTTAGAATTGGACTCATTAATTCTGGCTGATTTATTAAAAGAAGAGTCAGAGAGCAATTACAATATGGCAATGATCACAGAAAAAATTGTCATTCATAGGCGTGTAGCTAGTATAGATATTGTCCATTGCTACAGAGAAGCTAATCAGCTAGCGGATACTTTAGCAAAGATGGCATCAAAAGTACAGGTTGGAACTCTATTTTTCTCCGGGTAGCAGCTTCCTAGAGAGGCCAAAGGCCCTTTCTACTTGGATAAAAGCCAAATTTCAAGTATTAGAGTAAAATATGACAAAGCCAATTTTTTTGTTAGCTAGGTACTATTATTGTGGCAGGTAAATTATTTTTTTTTGTCTATCACCTTGCCACCTATGTGTTTTGAAAGGGCAATCTTAACCCTTGTGTTGTATCATTGACAATTATTTTGAAGTAATAGAACACCCCCATCATATGAGAAGTTATAAAAAAAATTAATGCTAAGCGCAAAACAAAAAAATAATTTAATTTTCTCTTGATATGCGAAAAGTGATAAGTAAAAATAAAAAAATTTATTTTTAAAATGCTTGACAACTAAAAGTGAACGAAATATGATCCAAAATCTTGTTGCAAATGGCACAAAATTAAAGGTGACAACATGCTGCTGATTCTGTCCAAATGGCACGTAGCAGTCAACTTCTTAAGAAGCCAAAACCTAATTATTCTCAACTTTAAGCATCCCACGGTTAAAAGAGATCCTGAGACATGAAAATAATCGATATTATGGCATAATCTAGTAGGATGAATGTCTAATCAAGAAGCTTTAAGCCAGGCAAAATGGTCCTTGTTGGGGCCTCAGCTCAGCCTCAATCACACATACCAAGGTTGATTAAAATTGTGGGGAATGTTTAAATTGTAGTAATTATTTGTGTATTCAAGATGTGGCTCCAGATTGAACTTGTGAAAGAAATTAATCCAAGTATACATTATTGTATTCCATATCGATAATGCTCTTATTGAGTTTGATCAGTCATGTCATGATAGACATAGGTGGCATGTGTAGCGTAGTAATAGGTAGTATTAGAATTCCTTTTGTTTGTACTTAATGAATGTCTGAATCTTAATCATTCAGATCTCAAACATTAAGTGCGTTTGTTTTTAAAGTCTGAATCTTAATTATTTAGGTCTTAATCATTAAGTGTGTGTATTTTTTTTACTTCACAACCACTTAATGGGTCTGAATAGGTCTGTATGGTTAAGATCTATAACAGAGATTTAATTTCATTAAGATGCTATCACATATTCATTATTAACTGCCGCCACCACCTACCATTATCAACTACCACCATCACCACCACCACCATACTCAACCACCCCCACCCCCACCACCACCACCACCACTACCATGCCACCATCATCCTCAATCATAGACGCC
>ML267329.1:138736-159437 GCA_005239495.1 Nicotiana undulata
CCAAATATTACTAGCTACTAGCATGAACCACCATCATCAACCAAAACTACAACCAACCATCGCCTCTACCACCCGTTAATCATCACTACCAACAACTATCATATTTAAAAAAAAATATTTTATTGATAGAATATTAGATTAGTTAGTATTTGATTTGAATTTTATGTTTATTAATTTTCAAATAAAGATAAATTTTATATATTCAGATGTTAAAAATCAAACAGTCTTAATTATTTTTATTCAGATCTTAACGCACATTTTAATATATTCAGATGTGTATTCAGATTCAAATGTCTTAATCTTAATACACATCTTGATATTCAGATGTGTATTCAGATTCAGACGTCTTAATCTTTAAAAAAACAAATGAGGCCTAAGTATCTTATACTGGTAGTTGAAAATGCAAACTTTATACAATTAAGTTATTAATTGTACCAACACACAAAATTATAAAAATATTGAATTTGACACACATAATTTTAATGTTAGTTTGGTGCCACTGGGCCTCAAAATATTGAGCCCGGAATCCATAGGTTTATATATATATAATTTGTACAATTAAATAATTAAATAATTTAAATTTATGAATTTTAAGTATAAAACAAACACACAAAGTTATAAAAATATTGAATTTCACACACATAATTACTAATGTTAATTTGGTGCCACTGGGCCTCAAAATATCGAGCCCGGAACTCATATTATATATATATATAAATTTGTACAATTAAACAATTAAGTTATTAAAAATTATGAATTTAAATTATAAAATAAACACATAATTATTAATGATAGTTTGGTGCTACTGTGACTCAAATATCGAGCCTAGAACCCATATGTATAGCTCTAAAAATTGTGCATATCAAAAAATTAATATTTAATTTACAGATTAAACATACAATTAATGTTGTTTTAATTTACAGTTGACGACATGGACGCGCCCATACATCCCGGCCCTCGGACGTTGGATCTATTAGCCCTACAGCCCCAGCATAGATCCGAGTTTATATGGGACGGACAGTTACTTACGCAAACTTTCCGCGCTAGGAGAGTGGATCACTTGTGGGATTTTTTGAGTGATAGAGTTCTACATCCACGTGCAGTCCATTACCTCGAGGAGATAGGATTATATAGGATTATTAGGATCGGCCGGATACAACTCGATTGGGCTTTGATCACGGCGTTCATTGAGCGGTGGCGACCGTAGACGCACACTTTCCACCTGCCCATCGTCGAGGCCACCATCACGCTGCAGTACGCCGAGATTTTATATGGCATGTTCGCTGATGGCTTGCCAGTTTTACTTCCTATGGCCATGAGATATTGTAACGACCCGATCTGTCGTTATGTAAAACCTGAATTATAATTGCTGTTATTGACTTATCATAGACCGATTATTCTATTATTGATGTGTTTGAGTTGATAAGCTTGAAATCGGAATGGTTAAATGAGAATTCAGTCACTTAGTCTTTAAAAATAGCCTTAAAATGGGAAAATCAACTGAGAGTTGACTTATTGGTAAACGGCCTTGAAATGCGGATTTTACGGCTCGGATAACTTCGTTAGGTGATTTGGGATTTAGGAGTATGTTCATAATAATTTTGTGATGTCCAGAGTAGAATTAGGCTTGAATTGACGAAAGTTGGAGATTTAGAAGTTCTTAGGCTTGAATTCGACGTAGATTTGGTATTTTGGTGTTGTTTTGAGTGTTCCGAATGTTAAACTAAGTTCAAGTTATGTAATGGGACTTGTTATTATGTTCGTACGGAGTCCCGAGGATCTCGGGTGAGTTTCGGATAGGTTTTGCTGCGTTGTGCTCGTTTTTCTTATGCTTCGGCGTCGTTTCATCAAGCATAAATGATATTATATTGAACAAATGAGCTCTGATTACTTATTTGAATAAAATATTAGATCCGTATAGTAATTACGGACTCGTAGCAAAAAGAATCATCGAATTTGGGCATCGTATGAGAATTTTATGGCCATTTTACCAAGGTTGCCCAGATTTTTCATATTAATTACGAAATTGCCCCTGACGGCGTATTAAAAAACCTGCACTATTTGCAAATCTTAAAACCTACATATGTCTTTCATTATAAGGTCAAATTGAGTGATTCAAAAGCCTAAATTGATTAGAATTTCACAAGAAATCCATTGGGAGCAGTAAAACACGTGAAAAGTATATATATAACGAGCAGTTCGAGTTTTCTTCCAATATTTGAACGGGGAGAAGCTTTTGAGGCGATTTTTAAGAGAAGAAATAAGTGTTCTTCATAGAGGTAAGTGCCTTGACCATTAAAACTCGTTTATGGGTGATTATAGACCATAATCCCAGCCTTTAATTCATGAAAAACAGTAGAAAAATAGGAATTTGGGGCATGAGATTATGAGACCTTTAGGGGTCGATTTGAGGGGACAAACGGACTCCGATTTTGGTGTTATTTATGTGTACGGAATCGTGAGAAGATGAAGAACACCTTTCTGTAAAAAATTCTGAGTTTCGGGACGCGGGCACGGGGGTCGAGCTTTGACCGGTTTCGGATTTTTGAGCTAAATTTGATATCTTTCAATTGGAATCCGTTCCTTAAGCACATATTGATGATAAAAATCTGAACTTGGTAGATTTGGAGCTTTCGGAAGTTGATTTGAAAGGCAAAAGCATTGCGGAGTAGTTTCGGGCTAGTTTTGAGGTAAGTAATGTCTTGAAATCCTGTCCTAAGGGTATGAAACCCCGGACTATGCACCATTTTACGGGTTTTGAACTGGAAAGATTTAAACTTTAGAAATATCTCCGTATTTAGGCGAACATTGAGTTGCTAAACCGATTTTTAAGCTTATGCTTAATTAGTATTTATGTATTATGATATGTTTTGGGTTGTAAGCCGTGTTTGGGGTCTAGTGCCGATCTGTTTACCCCTTGGGGGACTGTTTTATTGTGTTTCCTCACTTGATATGTTGTGAATTACACTCAATCGTTTCCTGATAAATGGTTTTGACACTCAGAGTATTTTGATACTATTTATTGGAAAAAAATGAAACACTGTTTTGGGTCCAGAACCCGGTTTGTTTATAGCCTAAGGGCTAATTGAAAGTGTCTGACTGAGTGATGTGAGGAAGATTCCAGGCCTTATGAGTGATATGAGGAGGCTTCCAGACCTTATGAGTGATGTGAGGAGGCTTCCAGAACTTATGAGAGAGGTGAGGAGGCTTCCAGGCCTTATGGGTGATGTGAGGAGGCTTCCAGGCCTTATGAGAGAAGTGAGGAGGCTTCTAGGCCTTATGAGTGATGTGAGGAGGCTTCCAAGACTTATGAGTGATGTGAGGAGGCTTACAGGCCTCATGAGAGAGATGAGAAGGCTTCCAGGCCTTATGTTATTATTGCGCTTGGGCTGTAGGAGCTCCTCCGGAGTCTGTAACACACCCCCAGTGAGCGCCGATACCGATTGAGTGATGATGATTTCCCGCGGGGCTGATACAGAGTGATGATTGATACTGAGTGATTGAGGGAATGCCTGATACGATCATGTGGCCATCAGGAGTATAGTCGTCGATTCATGGAGGTGGCTGCCCGGACACTGCAGCGAGCCCGATCGGATCAGCGTTTGGCACACGAGGCTGATTATATGGACCCAGCGCAGTACGAGCGAGGTCGCGGTATCCCACGAGTTGGTGGTGCCTGAAGAGGCGATGGTGTCGGACGACGTGGTCGTGGGCGGAGAGGAGGTGGTCCTCAGCAAGGGGGCGTTGAGGCTCCTGCTGTCGATGTTGCTGTTGCTATGGCAGGTGGCATGCATGAGAAGGACATGCCGTCTTACAACCTTGGAATTTATCGCACTCCAGTGACATCGCAGGTGACCCCGTCGGGTCAATTATTGATCACGGTCACGGATATTCCAGGAGTTGATTAGGGTAGATACTACCCAGGCCCGTCTACCAGTGATGAGGATCGACCGACCCGAGATTTGCATAGTGGGTGCCGACTGAGTTATGGCTCCTCATCACATGTGCAGGTATGAGTTTATTAGTATTGAATTTGAATTTGTTTTAACTGTAACTTATTTATTTTCTTTAACTTTATTAATTTACTTTTTAAGGCTTCATGCGATGCTGACATGACTGCGACAGATGACCACATTCAGGATCCATACACGATCAAGGTAAGACATTATAAACTGTTGTGAGTTGTTATGTACTTTTCTATACTAAGTTTTATATTATTATGTAGCCTTCTACTGGACCGACAGCCTCTTATATCGATCCTGACAGCACCACTGATACATGTCATCCTGCGCCGCATCCGGCTATAAGGAGAAGACTTGATGATGATGATCCCGATAGCGTACCCGGGCGCGTTGGGATGCGCCTCAGGCCAGCGGCTGCGTTGAGACACACCGGATGCGGGACACATTGATTCGGGTTTTTTTTTTTAATTTGGTGTAAATAATATTTTTGTACACATTAACAATAATATTTATATAATATGTCCATTACTTCTTTTAGTTCCCCTTTCGTTTGATAGTTTCATATAACAACACAAGCACTAAAACTTAACTTCCACTTCAATTAAAATATACTTCAGTACAACAAACAAGGAAAACATTACAAACACAAACATAGCAGGCCAACATAATGAAAATACATGAAATAGGAAAAATACACTAAACACATACATGTTTAGTGTTTAGCCCCGGCTGCCATTTATTATCCTCTTCAACCACTTAAATTGTTCTTTCAGTTGTTCTTTTTCTTCTTCTAACTCTTTCATTTTCGCCTTCACCTCCGCAAGTTCCCATTTATATTTTTTTTTACGTTCCTTTTGGGCTTGACAATTCCATTCGGATTTCCATTTCTCTTCTCCTACCTCTTTCAGTTTCGCCCTCAAGTCTGCAATGATTCTATTGCTTTCTCTTTCATGTTCCCGTTGTCTTAAACACACATTATGAAGATCATGCAAAGATTCTTTGTAGCATTCTTGATAACATGGTTCATCAACCCATTCCTCAAAATCGCAAATAGGTTTGTCGGGAACCTTGTAAAACTGGTTCATACAGTGCCAGTAACGGCGTCCAACTTCACCACCGTCCCAACAATTTTGCATCAAGCATGGTTTTCCACACTTGCACCTTGGTGGACGAAGAGGTTGAGCCATTTGTGTGTTAAAAAAACCTTACTTTTAATGAAATATTTTGCTATTAGTAAATTTGAGCACACAAAATAACTAGAATGAACCCGTTATTTATAGGCGAGACAACACACACATAACGTACTATCTAATGGCGCTATATTTTGCGTGTTAAATATCATGATGTGTACAAGACAATTTATGTCAGTTTGTCAGCTTTTTTAGTTCGACAAGACAACACACAGATAACGTAGTGTTTAACCGCGCTAAATACATAACGTACTATCTAATGGCGCTATATTTTGTTGCGTGTTAAATATCATGATATGTACAAGACAACTTTATGTCAGCTGGTCAGCTTTTTCAGTTTGACAAGACAACACACAGATAACATAGTGTTTAACCGCGCTAAATACATAACGTAATATCTAATGACGCTATATTTTACGTGTTGAATATCATGATATGTACAAGACAACTTTATGTCAGCTGGTCAGCTTTTTCATCTCGACAAGACAACACACATAATTAATGTAGTATTTAACACCGCCAAATATACACATAATTTTATTGAATTATAATTTGAATAGGTAAAATAGGAAAGTACAAATCATAATTAACAAGCATAATTTTATATCATAAATCTTGAAACATAGACATAACAACTAATTATTACAACATCAACTCATGGGTAGTTAGGTACACTAGAAGAACACCCAGCACGAGCTTGATTAGTATTGCCACCCAAACCAGCTGAAGGACATTTACGACGGTCGTGTCCTGTTTGCGAGCATATACCACATTTGCGCGCATAAACGGTATCACTAACATCCATTTGGTTCCGTATACGCGTTCTCTTCTACACCTGTATTTTACGCAAATAGGACTTGTTACACACCATTTTAAATGGTTCCGGAGGCCAATAATTCTCAGCACCCACTGGCTGCAACTGACCACTATATGTGTTTAGGTACTTGGAAACACTATATTGTTGATCAACATAGTTGGTCTCCCCATAACCAATACGTTGAAAACACTTGATGGCATGTGAGCAAGGTATGTGGTAGATGGACCATTTCCCACAAGAGCATAACCTTGCTGATTCATTTACAGTATGTACATTATTACCGCGATTATTATGGATAGCGGTGCGGACTTCAAAAACACCTCTGTCGTTATCATACTGCAAAAATGAATGCCAATGTGCTCGCCGTCTGTATTTCTCAAATCTCTGCATCGGCACTGGCATAAATTCAACACCCCTTTCCATCAATTCCGTTGCAGCTGCAGACCGTTCAACAAACCTCTCCGCCATCTGCTTGAACAACATTCGCACCATGGCTGTGACGGGAAATCCTCTTGCCGACTTCAATAAAACGTTGAAAGACTCTGACACGTTTGTAGTAAGAATTCCCTATCGTCTGCCACCATCCGCATGCAAAGTCCACTTTTCAGGGTGATGTCGCATTAACCAACAATAGGTTGCCTCGTCTTCTTGCCTAATAGATTCCATATGCCTTCGGAATTTATGTTGTTGGTGGTCCGTTGCTTCCATCCACATCAAATCATGTAGTGATTCCCGTTGAATGTGTCTATTTCGCATGTGTGGGTGGGAAAGTATTTACCCACTTTCCACAGACTTGTCTTCTTCTTGGTTGCACGCAACATCCAATTACATGGCCAAAACCACCTGCGGCGAATAGACTTGTATACCGACGTACTTGACTCTTTAACCATCATCTCACGACACTCTTTTACGTTGTGCATTTTACAAGCCCTGCTTACACGCCCTTTATCAGGAAAAAGCATCCCCTTTGCAAGCACCGTTGGTCTAGACTCATCCCACATTGATGCCCGGATTTCATCAAAATACCTTGTGAGAGCTTCCACATTCGGCACGGGTGGCAAGTTATCAATGTAAGGAATATCCCTTGAATGAAACGGCACTTCGGACTCGTACACTCTTCGTCTAGGGGGGTCTCTTCAAATCAGGTCCTTCCTCCTCATCACCATCCTCACGAGGAAAGGGTGTCTCGTCTCCGGATTCATCGACATTGTTGTCGTAATCACTATTCTGTTCCTCACTATGTGCATCTGCCAGATCCCGATTTAATACGTCATTTTCGGGCAATTGAGTGAGTACGGGTGGTTCAACTTGCTCGTTTTCACTGCACAACCAACAAAAATATAAGCTACTTAAATTAATAAATGTTTTCCATATAACTATATCACTTCACTTACAAGTCGTAATGTGATGAAATTCCATGATGGACGTTTTCAATTAGGTGATGACTACCAGATGGACCACTTGTAAAATTCATATTCGGCCGGTACCCCCTGTTAAATATATGAGCGTTAATACAAGAACAATACACCAAAAAAGTACATAATTAACACAAATGAAAATTGAAGTTTACCACTCGTCTTGTGAATTATGGAAAGAAGGATACAAGTTATTTTTTCGCTGCTCATTCGCCGACGGTGATAAGTTTAAATCAAGAAAAACTCTTTCATCCGGAACCTGTCCGGCAAAAACTGCTCCAGAATAACCACCCGATGACTGGGGGTTATCCCTACTACGCGCAACCTCGTTTTTGGGAACGTCTTCTACCTTGACGTACATCTTCAACATTGTGATTACAAGAAATTCCCGGCATTCATCCGGAGTCCTTAGAAAATCACTCAAAGTTTCATCATCGTCGATGTTAAACTCCGAGTAAAAAGCAACCCCTTGCGGAGTGACAGAATACGAATATTTCCCGGTTACTTTAAGTATCACTGAACGTTTCCTCACACTCATTTTTTTTGCATAACAACGATATCAATTTATCGTACTCCATTGTAAGTGACAAGTTAACATGACACTGAGCAGGTAAACTGTACCCCACGGAGTTATTCTCCATCACAACCTCACCCCCCCAATATAATGAAACTCTTATTCTACGCTCTTCAGACATAATAAAAAAATGCTGGAGAATTTAACAACAATAAACGTTTTAACAAGAGTTAAAAATTTTTTTGAATATTTTTCCTACAATCCTAACCTCTTTATATAGGAGATGGCTAGCCCGAGAATTTTATTTTATTTTATGTATAGCGTCCAAATACTGGGCGCTATACGCATTTGAATTATTGATAAGTCAGTTATTATTGGTGGGGCCAAGAAAAAGGAGTATAGCGCCAGAAAGCTGGACGTTATACATAAAGCTTTATGTATAGCGCCGAGTATCTGGGCGCTATACATGGGCGTGACAACGTTTTATATATAGCGCCCAAATACTGAGCACTATACATTAATGGCAGAATTACCGTTAATGTATAGCGCCCAGTATTTGGGCGCTATATATAGATATGTCTTTTTTTTTTTGGACCTATTAAGGTCTTACAAGTCCAAAAGAACCACAATTTGATTTCGGACTCGTAATTCACGTGTACTGATGAATAAACTTGACTTGAGGCTATTTTTTTTCTTTTAAGTGGAAACAATAATTGCCCATACAAATGGCCAGAACCAGGAATAGCGCCGGGTATCTGGTTACAAGTCCAAAAGAACCACAATTTTTTTAATGTATAGCGTCTAAATACTGGGCGTTATACACATTTGAATGATTGATAAGTCAGTTATTATTGGTGGGGCCAAGAAAAAGGAGTATAGCGCCAGAAAACTGGACGCTATACATAAAGCTTTATGTATAGCGCCGGATATCTGGGCGCTATATCTGGGCGTGGCAGCTTTTTATAAATAGCGCCCAGTATTTGAGCGCTATATATAGATATGTCTTTTTTTTTTTTAGACCTATTAAGGTCTTACAAGTCCAAAAAATCACAATTTGGTTCCGGACTCTGCTGAACACAACCGCACCTATCAAATCAGCTATTGAGGTGGCTTCAAAGTTAATCACTCTCAGAGGTAATAATTGTCTTTAATTGCTACAGTAATTAATCTTTAAAGTCAAACTTACAGAGTATTGAAATGAAATGAATCTTAGCAGGGATCTTTACACAAATAGCCGGTCATAATAATTTTTTTTTTTTTTAGCCATATACATAAATTATACATATATGATACATAAATTATGCATATATTATATTTCCACTGGCTATTTTTAGTTTAAGTATTTGGATGAGCGACTATTTGAGTTAAATCTTCATCTTATTATAATTAAATTAATATAACCAAATGAATTAAAAAGAAAATATACTACCGATCCCAACTAGTTTAGACTTTAGATAAGAATTGTTTGATCATATATACTGATTAAGCACAAATTATACAGTGATTGTATCAACTAATATTTGTAAAAAATATTGAATAGTGTCACCTTTTGCTATGGGCTTTGTTGGGTTGGTGTGGTGCGTGAAATCCCATGTTTTTGGAGGGTTCTTTGCACAAATGGCCGGTCATATTCATTGTTACTTTTTCTAGCCATCTACACTGATTATATATTAATTATACACGATTATACATTTATAATACATAAATTATGCATATATTATACCTCCACAAGCTATTTTTAATTTAAGTTATTAGGTGAGCCGCTATATTGGTTAATTATTCTTTTATGGATAGGAATTAACCTAAATATAAAATACTCATCCATCCAACTGCTTTAACAAATTAAAATCAGCCTGGTGATGTATAATATTTATAAATTTCAAATATAATATACGTATAACCATATATAATCAATATATAATTTATGCTTATCGATTATCAAAAGTAAACAATGAATTCAATCGGCTCTTTTTGCAAAGATGGGTGACTGGTTTTGGAACAATGACATTTTGGTCAAATCCCACCAGGGACGGGCTGATTTTATAGGGGGAAGTGCACAATTAGTCACTATTTAGAGATGTCTTTACTAGTCATTGTTTAAAATAAATTTACTTTTTAGCCATTGCTTAATAATTTTTTATCCGCCCGAACGAAAATACCTATGTGATTATGCGATAAACTAGAACGCAGTATTGTACTAGTGATCTTATAGTTCCTTTAGTGGTTACAACTTCTTGGTCACTTATCTGAGCACGTCTACAAACATGTGTTGCTTCTATATTGATTCATACACCACACTTTGGTTTCTTCTATTAATTTTCTGTGCCTATTTTGTTTTCTACACCACACTTATGTTTTCTTCTTTCCTTCTTACTGGTTTCAGAATTTCTTTCCATCAATGAGTATGTAGAACTACATTGACATGCCCTACCACAAAACAAAAATTAACATTCTTTTTGCATCAAACAAATGAGGAATTAAGAAATGAGTATCATCAAACACTTGTAAATATTAAGGACATAGTGTCCTTAGCTTCATGAATGATGTATAAATATTAAAGATATGTTGTCCTTAACTTTATGAATACTGTGTAAATATTAAGGACATAGTGCCCTTAACTTTATGAGTGTTGGTAAATATTAAGACATAGTGTCCTTAACTTCATGAATGATGTGTAAATATTAAGGACAAATTGTCCTGTATTTGCACCTTTCGTTGTTAAACTTTAAGACATCATATCCTTAACTTCATATGAGCAGTGTAAATGTTAAGGACATGACGTCCTTAACTTCATGTTTGCAGTGCAAATATTAAGGACAAAATGTCCTTAATATTTACACAGCACTCATTAAGAAAATGTTAAAAATGTCTTTTCATATTAATTTTAATAGAGTAGTGGCTATTTTTGCTCAGTATTAAAAATACTGGATAAAACTAAATACCATGTTAAAAAGTGGCTATCCCACGCCAATTCCGCGATTTTTTATAGGGGCATTTGCACCTATACCTGCTTTTTGGGCCACATTTTAACTTATACCCGCTTTGCAAAAAACTTTGCAAGCATACCCACTTTTGGCATAAACTTCAGGCATAAGGGCCTGAAGTAGCAAAGACAATCACACAAACTTCAACATCTAGGAGACATGCCTGAAGTTGTTTGTAATTGCTGAACTTAAGCATTCTACTAGCTAAATTTTTGTTCTCTATTTGTTGTACTTAAGCATGTTTTAGCTGAAGTTTTGTCCTGGATTCAATTGTTTTATTGTAAAGCTTTTTTAAAAACTTCAGCAAAAGATTCTGAAGTTATTTAGTTCATTTGTAAAAATTTCAGCACTAAATAAGCTGAAGTTTTATCCTGGATTCATTAGTTTTGTCATAAAGTTTTTCAAAAACTTCAGCAGAAGCTGCTGAAGTTATTTAGTTCTTATGTAAAAACTTCAGCGCTAAATAAGCTGAAGTTTAGTTTTGTCATAAAGCTTTTTCAAAAATTTCAGCAGAAGATGCTGAAGTTGTTTAGTTTATTTGTAAAAATTTCAGCACCAAATAAGCTGAAGTTTTGCGCAGTAGCCGGAAGAAGGAGCGCCTGAAGTTGTAAAACTTAGGATATAAGTTAAATAATTTTAAAAATATGAGTACAGGTTAAATGGGGGTGACCAAATAGGGCGCCCCGTGCAATTTTTACTTTTTTATAGGATCAAGAGCAGATCCATAACTCTCCCACTCTTCAGTGTTGTGGACTGGCCCGTAATAAAGTGGCCTTAAACTTATGTGGGCCTAAAACGGCCCAGCTCAACTCCAAACCCGCACAAAAGAAGAAAAGAGGAAGAATATTCAAAAGAACCTTGCATTCTTGCGCCACAAGTCCGAATCACTACGCTAGCACTGGAAAGTAGCTTGAAATTTACAATTAATGGAGTTTTATGCTGAGGAAGGAAAGAATTTGAGCTCAGATAACTCCACGTTGATTCTGGTATGCTTCTAGGGATTTGCTCTCAACTTCTTTAATGATTCTTCTACTCTCTTTTTTTCCCGGTTCTGTAATATTGTTATTTGTTTTTACTGTAGCCGGCTCTATCGGTAGGAAATGTAGGGCAACTAGCGGTGGATCTTCTAGTAGCTTCTTTGAGAGCGGAGAGAATTGGATATTTGGACGATCCAAATGTAGTTCCCTGCATTGGGAATGACGCCTATTGGCCTTCTCCACCTGGTGAACTCGCTCTTCCCGTCGAAGGTATTAATTGAACAACTTATTACTTAATTTGACTTGTGCATTATTATATTGAGGACTTGAAGAAATATTAAAGTAGTTGTTATTAAGAGTTTGTTTCTATAGATGTTCATTTGAATTTAACTTATGAATAGTTAGATGAATTTGAACTTTTGATTGAATGTATAGAACAGTATTGTTACTGGAATGATGGCAAATGTTTTGGAACGTTACAAAATGGAAAGGGTATCATTTAAATTGAAATGCAAGGAGTATAATTTTTGAGATTCTAGGAAGGAAAATGACGTTTCTATTTTTGGTTCATGGCAGTATATGAATCATCTCCTGATGCATTGGCTCTCGTACAGCAGAGGTCTCCGGTTGTTAAGGTAAATGTTAGTACTTTTTTTGCAACGGTTATCATTGCTGCTTGATCTGGTCTTTTTCTCTCGTGCAAGCCATCTAGGAAGAAATATAATGCAAGAGCATTTAACATCTTTTTATGCCATCGGGTATTTAAAGCAACTATTGGTATCTGGTAATAGTAAGTGTGAATTAATTAATTGGGAAAAGTGGTAAGTAGACTACATCTCTTGGTTAAGCTACAATGATAATGTGAAAATTGTTTACATGGACTCAGTGTAATCAAAGGCGAAAAGCACAAAAAAAGCTCCAAGGTTCGTTGGGACTTTAAGCGCAAAGCGCAAATAAAACGTGGGCTTTAATGAAAAAAGGCGCAACTAGAGAAAGAGTAAGAATATGCATATGTAGTCTAACAGCAATAATTATAAGCATAAATAACAAATATATAGACAAAGAAATTGGAAAAAATTATGATAAAGTGAAGTATCAATAATTTAGTGTCGTATTTTCAGGATTACACTCATTGGCAATGAAAAGTATGGCTTAGAGCCTTGATGCAACATTGAAGCGCCCACAAAGCGAGGCGAAGAGCTCAAACATGTTTTGAGCCTCGCTTTAGGGCTTAAGCGCGCTTTAAGCGCACCTTTAACAACACTGCATGGACTGTCTGTATAACTTAAATCCATCTTTTTATTGCAATGTATGCAATTAAGGTTTTGTCTTTTATGTGGTTGTTTAGTTCTAACAGCTTACCCAACAGGGCATGATGGTTGAATTTGCTAGGAACTTGGCGAATTTTGCTGCTGCCAATGGGAAGAAACATGTAATCGTGCTCTCAGGCTTGGAGTTTGGGCGTTGGCGAAACATTGATATGTCGAGGTATCAATATATGAGCTTCACTTAAACATATTTTTTCTGTTTTTTTTATGTGGTTCAATGATTGAAACTCTGTGATTCCACTTTCTACTTCATCATGTCCTCCTTCCATTGAGAAATCACTTTACACGGACACTTTAGTTGCTTTTTCTGAGATCATTATCCCGTGAATTGCGAACTGTTCCTGTTATTAAGGGAGTTTTAGCTTTTTGCATCCGAATACCTAAATGAAGGGGACTTAATATGTGCTGGTTAGGCTCACGGCACGGGTTCGAACCCTGCTGTAGACAAAAGGCTGGTGTTTAAGTGGAGAAAGATAGAGGGGCAGGCCCATTATCCACCGAGTTTCAAACGTGCGCCACTGGCCCTCGTGGATTTCTCGGTTATCAAAAAGGGTAAGTAAAGGTTGCTAAATAAGATGCTTCTTTGTGGAAATGTTGTTGGAGATTATGTGTACGTGAAAGGTTCCTCTAATTTTGAGTCAATTAGTGAAGGTGAATATTTCCAAACTGTTACCTTTTTAAGCTATTAAGTTTACTGTTGCTTATTCTATTGACTTGCGTTGAGTTCTTTTCTTTAAACGTTTTATCTGATTCCACGGTGAAATTGATTTTATGGCTATCGTGTACCAGTGGATTGCAGATACATTACCTTTCTAGTTCCAAATCAGATGGAACAGACGATCAATGTGAAAGACAGGGCTGGAAGAGATTACCAGAGTATGATCCTACGCAGAGAATGTGGAAGTATTTAAATGATTTAGCCAAAAATACTGCCTCTGAGGTGGAGGATTTGCCTTATGAAGAGCTGGGAGATGAGGACTACGATGCCAGTTTGCCTTATGCTGCATTGTTCTCTTGTCTTAAGGTTGTGATATGCTTGTTTCAGTTGTTCACTATGGATAACTTGATGTACTAATACATTTCATGAATAATTAATTGTATTTGTCATGTGGCTTTCATATTTATAGAATCTGATTTCTTTACTGTGTAGTTTCTTTCAGATTGTCTTTGCTTATGTTGCTAAATCCTGCTGTCTTTTTGTTGCACCATAATACATTCCACATGAGCTTGAGATTTCTTAGTAGTTAGGCTTTTGATTTTGTTTTGGTATTGTGTTCCTTCCTGGATTGTTCAATGCTACAGATCTGACATGTATTATAGCATGCTTAAAGTAATTATTTGTTCTCGCATCTAAAAAAAGGTTTTTCATTCTGTGATGAAGTTATAGTTGATATTTCCTTCTGCATTGTTTTGATGTGTCATCTGAGTATGGTGCGGTTTTCAGATTGTAATTTCTCGTAATATTATTTCTAAAGTTAGCACAGCTTCTTTGGAGATATGTTTAAGCTGAAATGAGATCAGTGAAAAACTACTATTTGGTTTCCTTTGTAATTTCTGCTATCAGTATCTCAAGACTATTCTTGATATGAACTTACATATTTATCCGCATTTTTATGTTAAGTATACTTTTCTACCCTGATTGAGTTTGTGAAATAATCTAATTGTTTATTGGTCTAGGCCAAAGGTCTGAAGGTCACTTGTCTACTATGTTATTGTTCGGAGGGAGACAACATTCCCGATGCTTTCAATTTGGCTGATGCAGTGTCAAAAGCTCTGGGGCTCCGACCTAATAGTTCTCAAGGTGAGTTATTGTTTCCTGGTATGATCAATCAGCTTTCTTTCCTTCATTTCTTGATCTCTGTACAATCATACAATGCTTGGTAAGAAAACTAATGCTGCTATAGCGCTTTAAGTACCTAAATATGGTCAAGTAACTCTTATCCTGCCAGCTAGTGGCTAATAATACTTAGTGCTGTCTGCTTGATAAATTTACATGAGAAGTGATTGAGCTAATGAAGATAATTAGGTCTTCAATTGTTTTTTTGACTGTTTGGGAGAGGGAGGTATTGGGATTTCATGCATTTTGAGTATGTTTAAAATTATCGCAAATTGCATAGATATGGACTAGGGTAACGTAGGGATATTACCTTTCTAGTACGTTTAAAATTGCCATAGGACGCATAGATGTGCACTATCTTGTAACATAATTTTCTGAGGCACTAACTGACCTCTTTTACTGGGGTCGTTCAGGTAATGAAGGTGGAAGCTGGGTTGTGCCGTTCTCGTGGAAGAGTGTCTATGGTCCTCCCCCAGATATGTCTCTTTTCTAGGCCACTTTGGAGCAGTTTATATGTTGCTGTTATATCTCTCTAGCTCCGTCTTTTTGGCTGTGATCAAGTGATATTTATGTCTGTGGTTCACTTTGGCTGTACAAGTTTCTAGTTTGAAAGTGTTTGTCATCACACTTTTGAGGACTGCGTAATTTAAACTCGTAAGCATCTTTTCAGCTCCGTTAACTCTTCGAAAGATCGTTGAAATATTAGGTTGTAATGGTGACAAAAAATAAGGTTTAGATTCTCCAAAACCCAACTTAAGGTGGAAATGGGAAAAATAGAAAGTAGTGTACTGTTTTTGAAGTAAAATCATTTTATTTGAAAAGGTTAATTAGGCAAGGTACATGAATCAAGCTGCCTTTGATACGCAGAAATTTTTTTGTCCTTGACGAGATAAAAGCCACTCGTGCAATGTCATTCACATTATAAGTATAACAGTCGTGTTTGTTCCGATATTTTTTAGTCGTGTTTGTTCCGATATTTTTTTTATGTTCCGAGAAAGCTTGACTTTTAGAATGAATGACTATTATATAGGGATCTAATAGAGATATGAGACGATTTTAGGTCTAAGGCAATTCTTTTTGCCTTGCGAAGAAAACAGATTTTAAGAATTTGTCAGCTTGACCTTTACCATGGCAAAAAACTGCATAGTATATAACTTAAGAATATGGTGTAACTTTTTTTATTTTTTTTATTAGAGATTGTGTTTAACTTACTTTTTAATGATGACATCTGGCGGAACATGAATTGGCTGATATGTGAAGTATAAGTTGAAAAAAAGTATATAAAATTTTACACAATGGAGGTATGCGCTATATGCCGTAACCCTAGGCTATTTACGTCTAATGAATCCACTCTAGTATATCCGAGGCTTGACTTTTCTATATTACAATTATGATATAACTATGAGACAAATAGCTGGGGTTAATAAGTGACCTAACATTTGGTACTGAACATAATTTTTTTTTTTTTGGAAAAAAACATATTTTATTTTACCCTTTTTTTAAGGTTTAATACATACTTTACAGTTTACCCCTCCAGCTTGTATGCAAATTCCTTTGACGCACTTTCAGCATTTCCCCAGTTGTGTCTGACTGGATGAAATGAAGCCGTGGATGATGTGTCGAAGAGAGGAGTGTAACTTTTGCTAGGATTTAACCGTACACTATAAGTACAGGGAAAAGTGAAAATCATTGTACCGCAACTCTATCGTTGAACATAAATTCCTCAATATAGTATTAAACTGATGTTCGTTTCACAAAAGCTCTAATGGCATTTCAATATCCATTTTCGATAGATGAAGATGTTTTCACACACCTACAAAACTTACCTAATTCCTAGAAACCAGACATATACGAGGCTCATCTCATTAACCTTTGGCGGCCCATTGTAATTTACAGTACACCTCTTATCTCACTCTGGGGTAATCTAGCCGGTACTGGTGTATTTTGTGGCAGCATCAAATTGGAACTTATTGTACTTTTAGAGGGATTTTAGTCGGAGGCAGACTTACGTTTAATATTGAGGGGTCTCCGGATATTGTAAATTTCGTCATAAACCTTGTATGTATGTATACTTTAAAAATGATTATATAAACAACTTGACATCTTAAACATTAAAAGGGAGAAATTCAAAAATAGCCATATTTATAAGTGGTCACTCAAAAATAGTCCCAGTTTCAAAAGTAATCGAAATTTAATCACTTTTCATGTAAAGGTTCCAACATAAGTATACTGGAACTCCAGTATATTATACTGGAATTCTAGCAAAGTATACTGGAATATACTGGAGTTCCAGCAAAAGTATACCGGTCCAGCATAATGTCACGACCCAATTTAGGATCATGACCGGCACTTAGGAGCAAGTGCTTCCAAGTAAGCCTCATCGGTATTTTACAGAAAATCGGACAGAGTTTCCCCTGTTTTTGGACTATCCAAAAATTTTCCTGTCTCAAAATCAACAACCAACCATCCTAATATCAAACCAAACAATTGACAACTTATCAATTAACCAAAACAAGTCTCCACCATAACTAATCAACATACTAACAACCAGAAATACTAATTTATTTCCAATTTCGATAAGAAAGTGCAATACTCATCATAAGTCCATAATAACAAAAGAATACTCAAGACTCTAAAAGAATGACTATGGAGCGACTTTAAGAATTAAAAAAAAATGACCACAACAATAAATAAAATCTCCGCCCACGTGAACAAGTGCGAGACTCACCAAGAACTATCAATCTGTGCGCTCTAATTAACGAAATTCTCGCACGCGTCAATTGTTGTCTCTGTAAAAAAATAGCGGGGAGTGAGTCGCTAGCTCAATAGTAATAACACTTAACCACAACTGTTTTTATTGGGGACATGTCAGAAACATGCTAGTATATCAAACAAGAAAATAACATAAAAATTTCCTTACAAAAACAATAAATAATTTTCAGTCTCATCATGTTTTCCTTGTTGTATAATACAATTAACAATTCAGGAGGTTTCAATGAACAGATCATGTAATCAGTATAACTGTGGACTTCTTCGCAAGAAGTCAAATATAGTAGTAGTCCCTACTCGAGGAAAATCGGTAACGATATGCTAGTTCTACCTTCCACTTGCGAGGGCTGTAATGGTAATCGGTAATTACAAGGTGCGCCAGGTCTAACGAACCCGCCGTTAGCTACGGGATCCTTCAAAGTCTACTCCCATTTATACGTGTCTCTATATCCGTATATACTCATAGGAAAATATTTTAAAACAATATAAGGCGTTTCGGTTCTTATCAAATCATGTAATTTCATTTCGATAACAGTAAATTCAAGTAACGGTAAAACATTCTAATGACAACAAGAATATTTAAAACAACGGTAATCATGTCAAATAACTATTTTGGCATCATATCGAGTAAAGACTTGTCCCATATGCAACTCAAAATAATCGATAACATATTCATATTAAAAATCATGTCTAAATCATGCAAGTTATTGTGAACACCCAATTTTTCCCCCGCATGGAAATTACTCATAAAAATAATCAAAAATAATTTGTAAATGAATTTTAGGAACTTTTCTTTATTTGGTTGCATGTCATGCATGTTTAATACTTCAAAATTACAGAAAAATCATAAAAAATTGTCACATTTTCATTTCATGCCATCTTAGGTTTAATTTGTATTTTTAGGAATTAATTACTCTTTAGTTGTTAGAGTAATACATGAAAATCACCAAAAATATACATTAGCTTTAATCAATTAGTTTACTTAATTAGTTAAAATATTAATTATATCTTTTTGGTAAAAACAAATTTAATTAGTAGTAAAGTGGCTATTTTTGAACCTCTCGTATCAAATTTGCCCAATTTCAAGGCCCAAATTACCCGAGCCCATACCGTCATAGCCACTACCCAAATACCCATTCCCTAAAGGGAAAATGACACAGTTACCCACAAAAACAAAACTATTTACCCTTGTCTACCCATTTGTTTTCCTACCCATCAAACTAATTACATCTCCTACCCACAGTAGTTTTTGTGGGGAAAATTTCTCTTTTTTCTCTAAGTCTTTTTTATTTCTATGTTTCTTTTCTTCTTTTTTCCCTTTTTTTCTTTCTTTTCTCCTTTTCTTTTTTCTTGTTTTCTTCTTATTTTTTTATTTTTTTCCTTTTCTAATTTAATTTAACTTCTTTTTTTATATTCCTTTTCTCTTCATAATCAAATTTTATTCACTATCTTTATTATTCTTTTTATAAAATAAGAAAATATAACTGATATAGTAAATATTTTTCACCTTTTTTTAATATAACTAGTATAATATACCTTCTTTTTTTTCTTTCTCATTTTTTAAATTCAATTGTTATATTGAAATAATATCAGTTGTCATTTGATCTAATTCACTGAATATCACACTGACTACTGCTGAGCATCATAAATTACATAATCAGATTATAAGAATCAACACGTGATTGCCATGAAAAATTTGATCTCCTTCCCTACAAATATCAGTACACACTCTACCGTTAACAGTAATACAACTAGTTATAGAGCAAGAAACTATAATTTACAGCAACCAAATCTCCATATATACTAGTTAGAATAAAAATGATAATACAATATTAAAAAATGCAATAAAAGTATAAGTAGCAAAAAATACTTCTAGTACCATGTGATACCAATATGGTATATATGCATACCAACAGAGCATATGATTTCTCTAGAATATTGCTACAACTATATTCGACTATACTACTGTACCAAAATATTAAAGGACGCAATAAAAGTATGAGAAAATTACATGCTCGTATTGCAAGCTAAATATTCACAAAACAACTTGCTCATTTTGTATACTAACATGGGTATATAATTGTATGAGGTCGTTCCAACAATTGCATATAACTATAAAAACTATTACATAATACACATAATTTATGTCCATTGGCACACAAGAATTTCAGCACTGCAAATCATGTTCATATAAATAATTTTATAATAGAATTCACTTAAAATGCAGTCAAACAACAATGTTCAAACTACCATATGTACCAATATGGCATATAACTATACCAACATTGTATACAGTTTTGCTTATTAAATTTCGGCACCTATATGGCTATACTACTATTACATAACACACATGCATAAAGAGAAAAAAAATTGTGTACCACATATTAATATAATAAAGTATTTCAAGATATTGTACTATATTACTATTATTAAAAGAAAATCAAATATTGTACCAATTAAATGAAGCTAATACAACCAAAAAATGATTCAACTAGCATATGATACCAATATAGTATATAGCTATACTAATAGGGTATATAGTTGGAATGAATTGTATACCAAAATGGTATATTTGTATACTATTTGGGTATGCAATACAAATTCGTCTTCTTCTTTGGTTCAACTATATTTCAACCCAAATTTCTAAAATCTACTACAAAATCTCTACCAAATTGACTAAAACTTTAGCTACAACCTCCAATCAACTTTCCAAACAAACTCATGCAGGATCAGATCAAAACAATTAAAAACTCAAACAGACCAAGTTATGAGTTTCAAGCTTCAAGGTCCTTCAATGGTGTATTTAAATTTTTGTACAATAAATCTCCAAAAACCAGCATCAAAAGTACAATCTACACATCAAAGAACAACAACTAACGAATTTCAATAGATATGGCTATACTACTAT
>MDKH01033430.1:0-35430 GCA_005239495.1 Nicotiana undulata
GACTATGATACAGATATTATATGATTCAAATAACTTAAAACACGACCTCTTGAGAGTATCAAGACGCCTAGGTTTATCCAAAAATACGAGTTACAACCTCGTTGATTCGTTTAACTTCTAATACGTGTTAATCACTCTTATACACTCTTGTATCATTTAAGATCAATAGGATTAACTTCTTATCATATCAAAGATAATCTCTTCTCATGTATATGTCGATTAACTTATGGCATGAGCCAACATACGTGAATATGGGTTGTAACACCATCACCACAGGGAAATGCTCTGAGTCACCACCCACAGTCCTCACCCGAGTCTTAGAATCATTGTACATATCCTTAATCACCCTAAAGTACGCTACCGGAACGCCGCTAGCCTCCAAACACCTCCACAGGACCTCCCTCGGAACTTTATCGTACGCTTTCTCAAGGTCAATAAACACCATATGCAAATCCTTCTTCCTCTCCCTGTACTGCTCCACTAATCTCCTTACCAAAGGAATCGCTTTCGTAATCGAACGCCCCGGCATGAATCCAAACTGATTCTCGGAAATAGACACGCACCTCCTCACCCTTGTCTCCACCACCATATCTTAAACCTTCATAGTGTGACTCAACAGCTTGATACCCCTATAATTGTTAGCAATTTTGGATATCACCCTTGTTCTTGTAAAGCGGAACCATTGTACTCCACCTCCATTCTACAGGAATCTTCTTCGTCTTAAAAATAACATTGAACAGCTTAGTGAGCCATTCCACCTCCTATACCGTAATCTGCCTACAGTACCCAAAATCCCGTCGACTCTCGGAGTGCTCCAACTCACCCAACACAATGCGTCTATCCCCGTCCTCATTCAACAGTTTATGGAAGTATGGTTGCCATCTTCTCCTAATAGGCGCCCCTCTATCAATACTTTGCCATCCTCGTCCTTGATGCACTTGACTTGGTCCAAGTCACGAGCCTTCCTCTCCCTCACCTTGGCCAACCGGTACAACCTCTTGTCCCCGTCTTTGCCCCCGACTCTTGAAAACTTGATCATTTTTAATGTTAATTTTTTTTTCTTTAGAGTTCTTAACTTAAACTTGTGGAATGAATAAAATCCTAAGAAAAATTGTAATAACTGAATCATTAGAGGGAATTTAAAGCTAAGATTAAGGATACCTTTCTTTTCAAAAAATGGGGCATTTCCCTTGACAAATAATAGAGTTGAGTGCTTATATTTCAAAAGGCGAATTCCGAGTTTAAACTTGATAGATATAATATTTATGATTCTTTATAATGAATTCGTTGTATTTAGAATTAATAAATTCAGATTTAATTTTATTGAAATTGTAATAAATTTTTACAGACACATATTTATTTATGCTCTTGATCGAAAATAGTAAAGTCTTATGCTTAGATCTTTATTAAAACCTATAAAAAAAATTGCTTCGATTTCCTTAGCATCGTATCTTGTTTGTACTACTGCTTCCTTTTTCATCTTTTTTTGAGCCGAGGTGCATCGAAAATCAGATGCGGACCTAAGTTTCAGCGGTTGCGGGGCACCATGGCGTTCAATATAAATTTATCATTGCTCATAAAGCTTGGTGCGAGGGTCGCCTATGCTAATATCTGACTATTTCTTGAAGACATTTACAAATATATATATATATATATATGGAGTTTTTATCAAAATTTTCAAGTACAATGACCCCTCTATAGTGTGTGTCCGCCTCCGTCGGAAACAAACTCTTTAACTTGTAATAGAGATAACGTTTGCGTACGAAATGCATTGCTTATAATGTACTTTATCTCTTTCCTTCATCTTACATGGTTCAGGGCAAAACCTTTTTTTTTCTCTGAAAAAGGAAAGGTACACATAGCTGTATTTAGTTTTAAAGAATTTAAGAAGATGGAATCCAAGGTTAAGTCTCATATTCTGCTGACACAAATTGCAATAAGAAGAATGAAGACAAGTCTAAGTTGCCATTGCACGTGAGGTTAATATAATATTCTAATGTTGTACTTTCAAATAAGCATATTATATTCATGTGCACGTGTACACACCTCCTTTTTGCCTCGGAAATAGACGCCATTGCTGCATTGGTTGGGTTCATATGCCAAGACAAATAAAAAATCAACCTTTAATAATGTTGTTTCTTGGAGTTTAATATAGAATTGTTGTGTCAATGATTCGGTTCGGTCGATTATTTTATAAAATTTGTAATTGTAACGACCCGGTTAGTCGTTTCGAGAGTTATAGCCATGTTTCCCTTATTTATGCTTATTTATGTGTTTTTCAGCTGTGTTGAGTTGTATTGAGTTGGTAGGTTTGAATTCGTAGTAGTTTGGAGTGAAATGAACAATTACTCCCTTAATTAGAAAGCTAAGTTAGGAAAGTCGACCGGAAATTTTGCTTATGAGTAAACGAATTCAGAATTTGATTGTTATGATTCAGTTAGCTTCGTTGGGTGGTTTTAGACTTAGGAGAGTGTCCAGAATACAATTTGGAGGTCTCTAGCTCATGTTATAGCCATTTAACGAAAACCAGAAATCTAAAGGCTAAATGTTCCAAAGTTGACAACGGATTTGACTTTATTGATATCGGAGTCGGATTGAGATTCCGAAATTTTTAATAGCTCTGTTATGTCAATTATGACTTGTGTGCCAAATTTGAAGTCATTCCGGATTCATTTGATATGTTTCACCACAAGTTTTTGTAAATTGAAAAGTTGAAGCTCATAAGTCCGAATCGAGGTGTGAATTGTAGTTTCGACATTGCTTGGAATGATTTGAAGCCCCTAGTAAGTCCATATGATGTTTTAGGACTTGTTGATATAATTGGTTGAGGTCTCGAAGACCTCGGGACGACTTCGGATGGTTAACGGAATTTAAATTGGACATTTCAAGAATGTTTTGACGCCGTTTCTTCAAGAATAAGTGGTACCACACTAAGAAAATAAGCTCCAAATTCAGTTTCTATTGAAGCATTAGATTCGTATCGAAATTTCGGAGCCATAGCAAAAAGAATCGTCAAATTTGGACATCGTATGAGAGAGTTATGCACATTTTCGTTACGGGAAAAAATAATTTTCCATCGCCAGCGCCCAGGGGAGCGTTGGGCGCTAGTCAGGGCGCCAGGATTTGTTGAGCTACCGGAATCAGTGGCATGGGCAGCGCCCGGCGCCACTTGTGGCGCCCGAAACGTAAAACTCTATAAAACGGGGGGTTTTGGCCATTTTTGACAAAAATAGAGTTAGGGGAGCTCGGTTTGGGCGATTTTCGGAGGGGTTTTCATGAATTTTAACGAGGTAAGTGTTCTTTATCCTAAATCCTTTATAGATCATGATTCCATACTCAATTATATCATGAATCCATGAATTTATTGAAGAAAAATCGGATTTTTATCAAATTTTCCAAAAATATAAATTTAAGTTTGAAAGCCAATCCGATGTCGGAATTCGATAATTTTTGTATGGTTGAACTCGTATCGGAACGGGTGTTCGAACTTTGTGAGTTTCGTCGGATTTCGAGACGTGGTCCCGGGAGCCGAGTTTTGGCCAATTTCGGATTTTTGGCCTAATTATGTAGTTTTATTGTGGAATTCTATTCCTTAGCCTATGTTGATAGTAGTATTCTAGTTTTGGTTAGATTCTGAGCTTTTGGAGACCGAGTCCAAAGACGGGGGCATCCTCAAGTAGGAGTTTACGTTGTTGAGGTAAGTAACAGTTTTAACTCTGGCGTTGAGGGTATGAACCTGAAGAAATTGATATCATGTGATTGTTTGGTGGTGATACCCATGCTAGGTGACGGGCGTGTGAGTGTGCACTGCGAAGGATTGAGACTTGGTCCGTCCCGTGAGGCTGTGAGGCCTAATGGTTATTATCTATGGTTTTGTGTTTACTTGTTGTTGAACTTGTTTGCCTTCATGTTAGAGATCATGTTTAGGCTTTACTCATGCTCAATATATTATTTGAACTCAGTCGTAGGAGTTATTGTACACGTTTACCTCGTTCTCTATTACTTGCTAATATGTTGTGATACTTGATGTGGGTTGTGTCCCCTTATTTGTTGATGATGGTGAGGCTAGTGAGGTACATGATTGAGTGAGACTGATGGCTTGGTTGTGAGGATATTAATACCATAGCGCGTGAGGCGGGTCCAGGTATTGATACTATAGCGCGTGAGCTGTCCGCGTAGCACGTGAGCTGTCCGCGTAGCACGTGAGCTGTCCGTGCGGATCCAGGTATTGATATTATGGCACGTGAGCTGTCCGTGCTTAGAGCATATTATGGTACGTGAGATGTCCGTGCCTAGAGCTTGGGCTTTGGCAGCCCCTCCGGAGTTGAGTGTATTGAGTGTTGATTGCTGAGTGCGAGTGATGAGTGAAGAAGTGACACTGATGTGAGATAGTATTTATTTGTGTGGTTGCTGCATTTATCTGTTAAGTTTCTTTGTGGCATTTACAGAGTTATGGAATTTACATGTTTATTCATGTTATTTTATTTTAAATTGTGAAAATAAATAATTTGATTGTTTTACTTAGCTCGTCACTACTACTCAGTTTCTTAGTTATTTCTGTTACTACTGAGTCGGTTGTACTCATACTACACCCTGCACTATATGTGCAGATCCAGGTGAGTTGAAAGGCGGAGATCGTTGAGTTCAGGCCGGCTATCTGTGGAGACTGCAAGGTAGCTGCTAGCATCCGCAGGACCTTGTTACTCCTTTTGTCATTTCTTCTTTTGGACAGTTTATATATCTTAGCTCATAGTTTTAGACGCTCATGACTTAGTGACACCCCGATGTTTGGGGCCGTTTTCGCACTTTATATTAATATTATTTAGAGTTGATTTAGTTTATGAGAACTTTAAATGTCGATATTGTTTTATTAAATTCTTAAAATCAATTAATAGTAATATTTCGAGAAGTAGGTTTGCCTAGTAACACGATAGGCGCCATCACGACCATGTATGAATTTTGGGTCGTGACAGTAATATACTAATTTTTTGATTATTTTATTATGTATAACAAAATTTAGACTTTAAGAAACAATATCAATCATGTTGGGTTCTTTTCGGTATCGGTACGGTTCGGTTAATTGTTGGTAAATTTTTAAATATCGTTTAAAAGTCACTAGTAGAAGAAGAATACAATAACCACAGATTTTTATAGGACTTACCAAAACTCCCTATTTACTATTTAAAGGGTGATGAATTAAGAAAACATAAAAGATGGTCGGTGTGTATATCTATCAAGCGTAAAGGAAACTAAGCAAAGACAAAGAAAATATAAATCACACGAGTGAAAAGATATTAAGCAAGTTAGGACTCAAGAATAAAGTTTACAGAAGATTAAATATTCAAAAATATAAATTTAAATCATACGAAAGGAGACATATTCAATACATTGTAGTTTGCTACTCATAATAGCTAGAATAACTTGTGTCTTGCTAGTGAATATGCTGGAAATAATTTAGTTTCAACACGAGTAATATAATAGATTTGGGAATTAGGATTTTGAGTTTAATTACTTGTTGCCTTGTAACGTTATCATATTTTCAAGGCCCAAGAAAAAATTTAATGTTTTATTATTTCAAACTTAATAAAAAAAATTCCATGTAAATTATTCGTACGATTCGGTATTTTTCCGATTTATTTTCATAAAATAAAAAATCAATCCTAATTATCGATACAGTTATAAATTAATAAAAAACCCTACAATTATATTTAAAAAAACCTAAAAATCGTTTCGGTCAGTTAGTTGGTTACTCTGTTTTTATATACCATTGACACCCTTAGCTATAGAGAATGAATAAGGATAGAGTAAATCACCAAAAGACGTGGTAAAACTGTAAATTTGTCCATGTTATAAATATAATAATTATATTTAAGGTGAATGTCTATATTTAGAGAGATTTTAGAGTTTGTTATTTGGTGGCTCGGTCACCTTTACCTATAAATAAAGGGATCCTATTCCATTGTAATTCATCCCAAAATTCAATAAAAATTCTCTCTTTCTCTGCAATATTGTTTTTCTTCTTTATTATTTCATAATAGTCCATAAATTTTGGCAACTTGTTTTCAATTTTTTTTTTGACAACATTGTTTGTTCATGGATTATGATTAATTTTTAAATAAAATTTGAAAAATAATTTCAAATTCCCAAACTTGTTTAAGGCAGTTTTTGGGTGAAAATTATTCTTCCACTCACAAAACGTCAATTTTTTCTCAAATAAAATACATGTCAAAACACAATTTTAATTTTCAAAATTATTTTTAACATAACTTCAATTTTATTTATTTTTTAAATTTTAACCAAATCTATGTTCAAGTGCCAGAAAAAGGTCCCCTTGTTGTGTCATAGGATTAAAAAACTCTGTTAGCATTTGCGTTAACAAGGCAAAACGTATAATAACAGCATAAGTAGCCTAGGATGCTCCTAATGTTTCGATTATTGAGAAACCACCCTCACTAATCCTTTAACAGCTAAGCATATATTTTTCTTTAATTTTTTAAGAATTATTATTATTTTAATTTTTGTACCATAAGCATTTGTGTGCAACTGACTAATTAATACTTGGGATATTATCACTTCTAGTTCGCGTAGAAATTATTTAAATTTAGTAGACGAAAAAGTGTATAAAATTTGTATAATGTTTGCATATAACATACAGAATGCATATATACAAAAATATATACTTTTTTGACTATTATTTTGAGAGCGGCTATATAATAGTTTATATCGTCTTGTACAATAAGATAAAATCAAGATTAAAGAACGAGAAGGCAAAACAAAATAAAATAAAATAAAATAAAACAACATAAGAATTGTATGACGGAAGCAGAGACGGATCTAGTGTACTGCCTACGGGTTTAACTTGTTGGGTCGAAATAACATGGTGCATGCGGAAACTAACAATACAAGGCTTGGTGGACGATAGATCATGACGACAAAAGAAAAATATACTAAACTAAGCATAATAGTTTGATAAAACTAATATAAAAGAAGAAAAATTATCGAGAGAAAAATCTCTCCTTATACAAAACTCTTTAATGACTACATTGTGGATATTTTTGTGTGCGTGTTGTGTGCACTTGTGAGAAGTAGAGATCCTTATTTATAGATGTGCAAAACTTGTCTTCCAAGAAAAGGATAAGACATATTAAGGAGATTTAATCCTTTTAGGAGTCTTTGAATCCTAATAGTATTAGAAATTCAGAGCAAAATCATAACACAACTGAACCCTAACTTTCAACGCGGAGTAAAAATTTGTATGTAAAATTGCAAAAATAATAGATATGAACCCATAACTTAAAAAATATAATGGATTTAATGTTAAAAACATTAAAATTAAACCCATAAAATTTAAATACTGGATCCGCCTCTGGACGGAAGGAGTCCTTAAGATATTCAGAAATCTTGCATGCTTATGTTCTTAAGATTTTTAGTTTCTCCATATCTTAATTATTTACGTCATTTGTGATAGAAATTTGATTTCATTTATAACAAGGACAGTCCAATACACTAAGATCCCGTTATATATGAAGCCCAGGAAAAGATCAGATCATATATTGGATCTGATGTATGCAGGCTTGTCTTGCATTTCTTGAACTCGTGACATCCTGGTCATTAACAGCTTGTTTGGATGGTCGTTACCCATTGTATTGTATCGTATTGTTACTTTAAATATGGTGTTTGTTTTGGTTGTTACTTAAATTTTATTGTATCGTATCGTTAAATTCGTCGTTACGTAACGACGAAATGTGCCACTTTATGTAACGACCGATTTGGTGTGGTTGCGTCGTTATCTTGTCTTTTTATCTCATCTCACTCTTTACTATTATTAAATAATTTTATTTTATCATTTACTCTACCTTTTTATATATTAAATTTATTTCGTATCATAATTTTTCTTTATAATATTGTAAAATTTATTTTTCATATTGCTGGTGCATGATATCATGAAACAACGGCAAACGATATAATCTATCCAAACATTATATTCATCAAACGATACAGTACAATACAATACAATACGATACGATATATTATGAAACGAGGTAAAAGAACCGTCCAAACCAGGGCTAAGCCGCACCTTTTATGTTCACGTAACCAAAAAGTTTCCGTCAGCGTACAGTTTTAGGAATAAAATAAACTTTGAGTATGAAAAGGAAGTTGTAATCATAATCGCTTTTACCTATTTGTTGAAACTTGAACAATGACAAATATTTTAAGGACAATACTTTAACTTGAAACATAATCATATAATAGCAAAAATAAATACGTGGTAAAAAAATTGTGAAACGGTCGGATGATACCACTAACTAATAAGAGTATCACAGTCACTGTCACCGATAAGTTTAAGCCGTAAAACCAACCTCTTGCAGAAATATAAAATAAGATTACACACAATAGATTCAGGTAAAAATAGCATCGGCTAGCTAATTTTTGGACTGGTTATTCAAAAATAGCTAGCATTTGCAAAGTTATTGAAAATAGTCATTATTTTGCTGCAACACAGAAAGTTCCAGTATAATATACTGGAGATCGATGCACCTGTGTATGAACTTCTAGCATATTATGTTGGACCGGTATATTATACTGAAACTCCAGTATATTATGCTGAAAGTCTAGTATACTTTGCTGCAACTCCAGTATATTATACTGGAATTCCAATATATTAAGCTGGAGTATTTTTCGGATTTTGAACAGTGTTTTCGTTCAGATTTATCATTACATGAAAAGTGGCTAAATTTCGATTACTTTTGAAACTATGACTATTTTGAATGACCACTTGTAAATCTGGCTATTTTTGAATTTCTCACTAGATTCAGTGTGGTTCAACTCTTTTTTTCGACCCGTCCATAGCAGGCAGGAGCTTAGTACACAGTGCTACTCTCATCTTCCCAGATATTACCACCAAACTTGATGCAGTTCAAGGTCTTGGCTATTTCCTTTTTGCTTAACTCAGAGCATACTGCTGTCTTTTCTGTGATTGAGGAATGTTAAAAAATAGCCAAAGTTTGGTCAGTGCTTCTTCATGTTACAATGAAGAGGTGAAAGAAGAGAGTCTAAATGTCATTGCTGAGATTTCTGCTGAATTACAAAAGGAGAGGCAGAAAAATAAAGAGCTAATGGACAGAATATCAGTTCTTGAATCACAGATACAAGAAAAACATAAGGACTTGGAGCTCTCAAATGGAAAAGTATATATGCTTGCTCATAATTAGCTACTATATGAAATGTTATGTCATTCCCAAAATAATAACTGCTAATGGTTTTTACCTTAGATTATAGTGGCTTCTCTCTGTTCTGTTCTGATTGATTATGCATGCTTGCCGTTTGAGTCGAAGGTCTATCGGAAACAGCCTCTCTGCGCCTGCACAAGGTAGGGGTAAGGCTGTGTACACTACCCTCTCCCAGACGACCAGACCCCACTTGTGGGATTATACTGTGTATGTTGTTGTCGTTGTTCTTGAAGACTTAATCTTGAATAAGCTGATTTCAAGTGTAAATAAAATAAAAGTTCAACCTTGAGTTTCCCTCTGAGCATGTTCTAAACTATGACTGTTTCAGAATATCAACATTGTTACGCGAAGTTGATAAGTAGAATTTTATAATCTATGTATATGTGTCCTTGATAGGAAGGTCTGGAGAGGTCGAGCATTAGGGTTGTAGGCTAGGGAGTAGTCGAGCTTCTCCTTCTTCATACCGGGGGTGAAGCGAGTTTGATAAGGTTGATCTAAGACGGCTTGTGGTTAATGTAGAGTCCACAGTATCTGTATTGTTTTCATAGCGCCGAACCTTATTTGCTGGCTATTGTTATTGCATGTCATCTATTTTATGGTTTTTATGATGATGTTACTATTTCTATGGTTTCTGTTGACGGTACTTGATGAATTGTCTCTTCTTGTTTTATTTCCATCTTCTTGAGCCGACGGTCAAATCGGAAACAGCCTCTCTGCCCTATCGGGGTAGGGGTAAGGTCTGTGTACACACTACCCTCCCCAGACCCCACTTTGTAAGATTTTACTGGGTCGTCGTTGTTGTTGTTGTTGTATGTGCAACTTCGGAGACTTATTCATACTACAGAACTGTTCTTGTGAACTTTTTAATACATGTAAAAGTATGCAGTGTGCTCAAAGTAAACAAAATACATCTTCTGTTCGAATCATCTAATAATTGCTGGGTCGTCGTCGTCGTCGTTGTTGTATGTAACCTTTCTCTTAATCACAGGCCAGTTGTCAAAGTATGGGGGGAAATCATTTCAGAAAGCTCAAAAGACAAAAAATGGACTTAAAATTGAAGGATCATACTGAAATCTTTCTAAACAAAGATGTTAATACAGATCAAGAATGCCTAGTCAATTGGATGAGCATACATGATAGTCAGTTTCTAAATTTCGAGAGATCCAAAGATCGCGATACAGCTGCAGATAATGACACCGATGATAGTGAAGACGAAGACGAAGACGAAGACGAAGACGATGAAGAATCCGATGATAGTGGCACTTGTAATGACTATGCAGACAGAGAAAATGTCAAGAACTTGCATATCAAAAAGGAAATCAAAGAACAAGTACTGAAAGAGGATCTTGATGAAGCAAGTGATCCGCCATTCGGAAGACAGGGAAGTTCATTTTCGCATAAAAAATCTGTAAAGGTGGCTTTTTGTCCAAAGGAAGTGAAGAAAATACTTGAATCGAAAGAGCTTTCACTCGAAAATGCTCAATCACATACTATACGAAAAATCTTAGTTTTTTCGCCTCTTGGTATAAGGCATGGATGTGATGATATGTATGAATTAGACTTCAACCATTTTCGTATTTTACACGAGGGAGAACACTATACAGATTCAAAAAATCCAGGGGTGCGCTTCCTGAATTCTCATACTATGACTAAATGGTTTTGTTTTGGTTCAAAGTTCAGCTGAACTAATATATTCTGTGTCAGGAGCACGTGTTATACGATAACCCTGGAGTTCGGAGGAAAATATTTTATGCCAACATACAGAACCCGAACTTGTGTCCTGTTCGAATACTTGAAGAGGAGAAGGTCATGCGCCCCTCTGATCCTAGCTGCCCGTCGTGCTTATTCTTATGCATCAAATACGGAGGAAAGACGAGAAATCTTCCTCAAAATGAGTAAGCACAGATTAATTACTTGATCTCATATGCTTTGTTGCAATAGTACATAGAGTTTATGTTCTGTGTACTGATGCGGTAAAGAACTTGTACACTATTAGGTTTAGTTGATCTACGACATCAGGTAACTCTTCATATCAGGCATGATACAGTACAACAACAACAACAACAACAACCATCCAGTATAAATCCCACCAAGTCGGGTCTGGGGAGGGTAGGATGTACGCAGCCTTACCCCTACCCTGACTGATCAGGCATGATACAGTAACCAGTTAAATTGCACTGATAGTATAAAAATTCTTTATACTGTCAGCGTATATAATAGTTAAACTACAAAGTGAGCAGAAAATTGGTTATAGCTAACTTACAATTGATGCATTGTAATTCCAGGTACGTCAGGCAGCGAATGGGAAGGAACAAGCTAAAATCATTTGGGCCGATCATCTGTCGGATGGCAATGCTAGTCCATATTCGCGGCGGAAGCTTCTTCTTTAAGGCCTTAGGAATTACACTTCTTTTCATGGCCGGCTATCCTAATGACCTGGTTCAAAAGGAAACCAAATATAAGAACTTGGACCTCCTACAAAAATACTACAGGTATTCTGCATTGCATGTTTTTCTTGTATATTTTCAAGTAACCTATAACGCGTCGACGTAAAAAGAGTTATAAATCATCTCCACATTTGCAGGACAGATGAGGATGCAGAAAGAGAGGAGTTATTTCTATCACATACTCAAACTGATACTATTGTAAGATCTGCAACTCATAGTCATTTCTTCAATATTTGTGGTAACTCTGCTGTAAAGCAAAACTCAATACATCAAATTACTACTCCCATTCCAGCTTATGTGAACCTTTTCTCTTTTCGAAGTCAATTTGACTAATTTTTGAAGCTATATTGCATTACATTAACTCGATATTTTAAAGTTAAAGTTTGAATATTCAAAAACTATATGAAAAGTACTATAAGTTACAATTCTTCTGATGAAAACATGCATTTCGAAATGTTGGTCAAAGTTTACACAATTTGAATCTCGAAAAGCAAAAAGATTCACATAAAGGATGTGTTTGGTATAACGGAATGTTTTCCGTGAAAATGTTTTCTTGGAAAACAAGTAGTAATCTTCTTCGAAATTTCGCGGTTTCAAATGACTTTTCAAGAGTATTCATAAATAATTTAGATATAGTAAACATGAAGCCATAAACTTTCGAACCAATAACCTTTCGAACCTACAAATTTCATAAACTTGCGAAACACTAAACTTTTGAAACCGGAAAATTTCGAACCCGTAAACTTCCAAACATATAAACCTCCGAACTCATAACTTTAGAACTAAAAACGAAAAATAAAAAATTGAAATTACAAAAAAAAAAAAGTAAAAAAAGGAAAACTTTTTTTTGTGCGGGGTGGGGGGAGGGTTAGTAGGGTGGGTGGTAACGGAAAAACTAAAACTGAAATTTGAAAAAAAAAAAAAAACTTTTTGGAGAGAGGGGGTGGGGTGGGCTTAGATGAGTGGTTGTGGGGATGTGGAGTGGGTTGGTGAAGGTGGGGTGGGGACAAGATATTGCTAGGCAAGATATGTATTGTTTGTGACTTTAAGTTAGTCCTCACCAGTCAACTTCCTTAAGTTTTGAGTTCAACGTTCATCATATTTCATGTTATTTCATCTGATGGAATTATTCATGTTATTCCAGAATATTAGTCCCAATTCTCAACAGGGGAAGAAAGTATCAACAAAAAGGAAAAGCAAGAGAGAAACAATCTCTAAGAAGAAAACTTCAGAAAAAGCAACAATTATACATTCTGAACCTTCATGTTCTGAATCTCCTGCGCCGTTTGGATTAATGAATTACGCGTCAACTTCAAGTCAGATGAATATATCAATACCATCATCTCAAGCACAAGCAAATATGCCAAAACCTGTAATGGCTAATACCGCGTCCAATATTCCCTACCATAACCAATGTGTATATCCTGTTTTCCCGATGTATCCACCAAATTCTGTTCTGCCTTTTGTATATTGGCCTCAACTTAATGCAGTCCCTCCCTGCCCTTACCCCTCTTCTTATAGATATATTGCACCTGGAAGCTGCATTTCGGTCAATCCATATTCGTACTATGGTCATTTGTATAGTAACCCTTTGAATCAAGAAACTTTAAGGACTGAGAAGCAAAATGGAAGATCAGATAATGCTGAAAGGGAGTCCAATAGTAGTACAAGCAGCACAGATTCCAGAGAGAAGTAAACAAAATTCTAGTGTCAAAGGTCATATTTTTGTCACGACTCGAACCCCTTCTTCAGAAGCTTGCCAGCCTAGAAGTCTGTCAGTCCTGCTTGACTCACCCTCATCGGCCAGCCCTCCATCATGGGCATCAGATTTTCTCCTTGGTATAATGATGTTTGGTAGCAGGAATTTGTAGCCAAAACTCAGTGAGTAGCTTATTTTCAAGTTTTGAATCAGGGCTTTAGCCTTTGGGAGTGAAACAATTTGCATAATGATTATAAAAGCTTCACAGTTTTCTGATGCTACTGTGCATTTATTGACGGTTAAGGAATGATCCTTGAGCTAACTCAACCTCATAAGCTAACTCATGAGACGGGAACTGCCTAGACCATATAACCTCATAAGCTAACTCATGAGACGGGAACTGCCTAGACCATATAACGAGACCGACCCATTTTTCAACTAATGTGGAAGTTCTCCATAGAATACATTTTCTTCGGAAAATGTCCTACCGGATAATCATTTTTCCACTCTTTGGTTTGTATTAAAGTAGGGACTTACTGTAACAAGATGGAAGATAGGATGACTTGGCTAAACCCACTTGCATCAGGGGAAAAAAATGATTTTGGAAAACGCGCGCGCGCACACACACAAAAAAAAAGAGAACAATATCCAGCTAACAATTTAGTTAGCATCAATTTTAACTGCAGAAACAGTTAAGTAGATCCAATAGTCAGCTAGTCCCCTGGTTAAGATTAGTCACTGATCTTTTTGTACAGTACATGTATTTACCTACCATTTACAGAGAAGAATCAAATAATTTGCTAGCTAACTCTTCTTGTCCCTTTTCACTTCCCGCTACGTCCTCTCATGATCTTCAGCCTTCCCTGAGCTGGACAAAGAATTCATGAGCTTACTCAGTAGCTCCTGAAGTTTTGGCATCAAATTTTGCCCAGAATGATGAACTGGGTTTATCTGAACCGGTACTTCAGTTTCAACTTCAGTATCATCATAAGCATGTGAATCACCAAATAGTTGGGAAGATGCTTGTCCAGAATCACAAATCTGGTCATCTTCAGGGCAGCCCTCTAAGCGCTGAGACACTTTTTCCGAGTAGTTTGGTGTCACAGTACTACTTTGACCATCTGCCGATGTGGGTTGAGAAGATGATTGCACAGAAGATGATAGAGAAGCATTGCAAATGATAGCATCTGGACCAACTTCTGTCCGCTCGGGTAACTGGCAAACACGCTTAAGTTTTCGCTGTTGTTGTTGGGACTCATGTACAATAGCACCCTCTGTAGCTGAGGCAAGACGTTTTTTCATGACAGCTTTTTGCACTCGAGAAATCGGAGCACATAGAGTTCCTTCATCTCTGTCATCAACTTGAGACTTAGTAGTGAAGCCGGAGTGTTGGTTTGGGATCCTTAGGTCTGCCATCTGCCTTTGAAGCTTTGCAATACGAGCTCTAAGGTGGTCAGGTGAGTATTCTAATTGAAGGTTGTGCCACAATATGCGTTTTACTGCAGCTCTCAATGCAGATATTTCACAATTTATAGCTTTTTCCTGTGAGCAAATTTGGTACATTATGAGCACAGAACCAAATTTTTTAGTTCAAGAGAAAAAAGAGATGAGTACTTACTTGGGCTTCGCGAGAACCGAGTCCATTATCATGTATTTTCTTGGCTAGCTCTTCTGAGTATAGCACGAAGTCTTTAAGAAGGGGCACAGGTGGAAACAAGTCAACAAGTTCATATACATAGATGTATCTAATAGCCAGCAGCCATTGTTTTCTCCTTATCAGATTTTCGATAAAGCCTATAAAAGTATATTATATTTATATACATGAGAACTCAGTTGTACAAAATGGTTTATGATATCACATAAAAGATAATCTCCCCACATAATTCAAGTGTCGGGTAGAATTAAATGGAAATAAATTACAACAACAACAAAAAAAAAAAAAAAACCACAAGTGGGGTATGGGGAGGGTAGAGGGTATCCAGACCTTACCTCTACTTAGAAGGTAGAGAGGTTGTTTCCGATAGACCCCGGCTCAAGGAAAGATGAAAAGAAAGCAATAGCAACAAGCAATAACAACAACAAAATAATATGAAAATGCAGCGAAAGGAACATCATGTAACAGAAATCTAACAATAAGAGAATACAAGACTAGCACTAATACAACTGGTATGGGAAAGCAACACTCTCGGCTACCTACCAGCATTCTATCTTAATTCTCGACCTCCACACCTTCATATCACTCGGTAAGCTAAAGCAACGCCATATCATGCCTAATCACCTCTCCCCGATGCTTCTTTGGCCTACCTCTACCTCTCTTCCTATCCACCAAGGTCACCCTCTCACACCTCCTCACTGGGGCGAAATGAAAAAAAATTACATCTTATAAAATATTTAAAGACTTCCAACTAATTAAGACTCTTAGGAACACAATATGATCAAACTATTTACCATAGACAAACATATCAAAAAGGCCATAAGAATATGAACTGGTTGACCAAAATATAATAGTAATGCGTGAGAGAGCTGAATAAAGTTGAAATGAAACCAACATATAACCAGTAGCTGTTATCATACTTGGTCTGTATGTGGATATGCATGAGAGAGAGAGAGCGCATACCTGGGATCTTATCTGCTAATCCTAGGATTTTGAACAGATTAATTGCCCTTCTGGACTGGTAAACAATCTCCAATAGACCTAGAAGCTCATCTGAATCATAAGAGGATGACAATTCAAAAGTAGCTAAAAGTTGCAAAAAGCCAATGACCTCTGAATGATTCAGCTGCGATCCGGTCAATGTTTCTCGCCACTCAACAGCAAGCACAATTGCCTCTATTTTAACCTGAGTTGTTATTTCTGGAGAAACTTCTCTCAGATGTTCCAACAAATCAGAGAACTTCTTCATAAGTGATGATGGGCCATATTTACACTTCCCCAAGTTGGCAGAACGACATTTCCGCAATGCATCTAAGACAACCTTTGCAGGATCTGATGCACAATGAATAAAACTTAAGGAACAAGCAGAGGTTAAATCGCGTGCCTTGCTTTTCAATTCCACATTGTCGCAAAGAGGTTCAGTTTTAGAGGGATCCATAGATTTCTCGATCTGGGGATTTTCTCCTGAGAAGGTAGAATAGAACACATGATGTCATTAATATTCCACAATAATAAATGTGCCACACAAGACTGACCACATATGAATTCTTATGAGAAGTATTACCTGCAATACCCAGTACATGAAAATTCTGATATGCATTCTCATCCTGTGCTACAGTGTGGCACAAACTCTCAAGCTCATATTTATCGAAGGAAGATGCCAAACCATAGGCACCTACTAGAAGCAGAAAACCCAATATTGCCAGATAGTTTTCTGTTTCAACTATCATCTTTGCTTTCCAGTCAAATGCAAGCTTGCGTGCTTCCAGTTTGGCTTTTGGTTTAATCTCTGGTGAGAGCCTCATCAACTGTTCCAGTAGAAGAATGCAACTTTTCCTGATAACACTACGATCAAGTAAAATTTCTTCATTATGAGGTTCTGGAGGATAAAATCCTTCAAGTGCTTCCAATACAAGCAATCCTGAGTCACATGACATTTTGAGAGCTCTAGATATTTCAATGCGCAACAACTCCTGCTCATTCCAATGATTGTATAAAAAATTCTGCAAATTCTTTCCGCCCATGCTCACAAGGATGGCAGCCATAGCATCGGAATGACCTAACATGCAAGTGGAGGCCGTTCCAGAGAATGAGGAAGAGCTGAGGGCGTTGGTATCAGTGGGGACAGATGGACTAATTGATACCACCTGTTTCAGCTGAGCCTCAGAAATGACAGATGATGCGGTTACATCTGCCTTCTGCCTTGTGAGAGATTCTATACACTCTTCAAGCAGTGAAGGCGGGTATTGAGATTGAAGCTCGTGATCCATAATGCATCTGATAACAGCTCTAATGGAAGCTACACTCTGTTCAATGGCTTCATTCTGTATGCAAAAGATACGATCAAGCATTTCAAAGAAAAGATCTATCCAACAGGATATTATAATAGCAGTGACAAATGTGGTAAAATACCTTTTCTTTGACTGAGCACGTTTCTCCAATACAAACGCACTCAGAAATCTGGATAACTTGTTTCAAGTAGTCTTTGAGAATAGGTATTGGTTGGAAATGGTCTGTGAGCTCAAAAGCATAAGCATATTCAACAGCTTCAAGATGCTTTTGCTTGGCTATGAGGTTCTGGATGAAACCTATCACGAATATGATTTAGTTGTCAAAGTTCCCTAATTACCTTTGAATAAGTGGAATGACAATAATCTGCTCACATTTAATCTATCACCCGATAACATGCCATTCTACGAATATCCACAATGCAGCCATACAATAATTAACAGTTCTACCAAGGCATCTCAACTGTTTGAAGATGGAAAAAAATATGCATTGTTAAGAAAACTAAACACCTCCAGAGGAATTGGCCACTTAAAGTCAAAGCCATTTCTCTTTTGCAGTTGCAACACAATCTACTAGTTCCTCGTCATTTTGGATCAAGCTTTAGTGGCGCCAGATCAATGCTAATAGTAAAAGGAACCTAGCCACACTACCACTATGGTAGTACACACACCAAATTTCCCTCCCTTTTCGTGTTTCAGAGCAATGCAAACAACAACAACAACAAACTCAGTGTAATCCCATAAATGGGGTTTGGAGAGGTAGTGTGTACGCAGACCTTACCCCTACCTTATAAAGATAGAGAGGAGAGCAATGCAAGCTGTACCAAAATAGTACACATCCAAAAATGAACATGCATTCCTTGGTTACCCCATGATCTCATAATCAGATACCTACCAAGGGATTGTTTGATTAAACTGAAAATTAAGGTCAGCTATCTTTTCTTCAGACTTAGTAACCAAAAGTATTTTCATAAATCAAAGGCTAAGCACTAAGTCAGCGCAGGACAATGCAAAATCATCCGTTTACAATCACAATCACTTCTGTAATGAGCTAAAAATCTTTCATATTTTGTTCATCATATACATCTCATACATTACATCGAAGAGCTAATAAAGTAAGACATTTAAACTTCTACATATGGACAGATGTGTTCCTTCCCTCAAAGCAACTCTATTTCCTCACTCTTTATACAATCTAGCATATACAAGCTGGTATATTCTCCAAATTTTCCTCAGATCTTTCCTGATAGCGCGACCATTCTAGCATCACTTTATACTCTTTGGAATCACCCATTTGACGTAAAATCAACATAAAAACAGTTCTAACAAAAGTTTTGCCAAGGGCAATGTTGGATCAGGTGACAGAAGTCTTCCGACAAGGCTAAAAATTACAGAGAAATTACATTATGGAAAACAAAAAGGTCTTTTAATTAACTATATGATGTAATTAAAAGACTGTATAATTAATATCCTCGCAATTACACAGCCAAGTAATTACATGTCATTGTTCCAAAACACCCTTAAGTTTCTGGGCGTACCACTTATCTACATCAAAATAAAATTGATCATCAATATCCATTTGAATGAGAAATAAGAAGCAATTGATAGTACAGAAATTATCTTACCAAATAGTGGTAGACTAGATTCGAGCAAGAGAAGATGTGGAATGAATGCTAGAAAAAGAATAACAAGACGAAGGCAATATCGATACTTACAAGGAATCTTCTCTGTGAAACCAAGAAGACGACACAACTCCGTTGACTTGTTATGCTCAGCAACAACAGTCAGCAGGCTCATAAGCTCATCCCCATCAAAGGAAGAGACCAAACCATAAGAAGCCAACAGATACAAGAAACCCAAGATCTCTAGTTGATCCCCAGTCATTGCCCTCATTTTAGCCTTCCACTCTCTCGCAAGTTTCCTTGCACTTCTGCGCACAATAGGTTGAATCTTCGGTGATACTCTAATTAACTGCTCTAATAGAAGAATGCAGGTCTGCTTGACAACACTGCCCTCAAACTCTGTATCTACGTTCATCAAGTGGGGAGGATAGAACCCTTCCATTGCATCAAGCACCAACTGTGCAGGGTTGCGAGACAATTGAAGGGACCTGAAAACATCATCAGACAACGAATCTAGCTTGTTTGCGTGCTCATTTAAGAATATCTGTAAAGTCCTCCCGTCCATTGTCACAACAAGTTTTATATCAGCAGAACTACTAGAGATAGCACCAACTCTTTCCACTTCTACATTGTATAAATAAATAGACTCAGTCTTCTCAGGGACATTACCAATAATTTTCAGTTGCTTCATTTTCTCCTCAAGCACTTTAAACCGATCTTCCATGTGCTTTTCTCTTTGTTCAAGCTCTCTAAATTTCACCTCAACCTGTTTCTCTTTAAGTGCTATATCTTTCAGTTTTTTCTTGAAGAATCCTTGTTCTGTTTGGAATTTTTCCTTTTCTAATTGAAACTCACCATGAACCAAATCCAGTTTCTTCTCCCTCGAATCAAGATCTTCTGATCGCTGCCTATATGCCTCTTGAATAGAACTGAGCTCTCCCTCCCTTACTTGGAGTATTTCCTCGAAAAAATTCAAGTCCTGCTCGTGGAGTTCAAGTTCCTTCTTAATTGTATCCAGACCCTTGTCCTTGTGCTCCAGTTCCTTCTTCACTGAGGTAAGGTGGTCTTCCTTGATAGTAAGTTTCGTCTTTACAGAATCCAAAGTAGTTTCCTTCTCTCTTAGTTCCTTCTGAACGGAATCTAGGTAATGTTCCTTTTCTCTAAGTTCCTTCTTCACGGTGTCCAAGCTCCTTACTTTTGTTTCATGTTCCTTCTCCATCGACTGTAAAATATTTTCCTTAACTTGAAATTCTTCCATTCGTTCAGCGAATTTTCTCTCTTTCAACTGAAGGACATCTGATTCTTTGCGAATCAAACTCTGAATATTATTCAACTTCTCCAAGAGCTCCTCAAACTCCTTGGCCTTCATACTAATCTCCGTCAAACTAGACTTGCAAAAATTCTCCAACTGCTTATGCTCAAATCCTATTTCCTCCAAAAGGCGTTCCCCAATCTTCCCTTGCTCGATCAGCTTCTCCTCTCTCAATTTCACAGCTTCATCGAATCCCTTTTTGGCAAAAATGAAGTCTTGCCACTTGCATTCCAAATCCCTGATTTCTCTTTCTTGGAATGCACAAAACTCCTCTTCTTTTGTCTCAACTTCTTTCCGTTTCTGCTCTAAAGATTCCCTGATCAAGTCAAGTTCCTTAGAGCTCTCAGCCACTGATTCTTGTACTGAAGTCAAGTTCTTCTCCCTGACCTCAAGTTCATTGAAGCATTTTTTCAAACATTTGGCGGTCAAATCAGACTCCTCCTCAAAAGTTTTCCATTCCAGCATAAACATCAACATTAATTTCCTTAAACCCTTCTTCATTACCTCATTCTGTTTCATAACTTGAGATATCTTCTCCATAAATAAACCTTTTTTATTTGCTCACACAATCTTCATAAGCTAGGAGCAAGGAAAATGAGACAAACCAGACTTCATTAAACCCATCAGCATTTTCTTAAACCTAATCTTTAAGGTTCTTAATATTTAACCTATAAAGTTATGGGTTAACACACATTATATGTCGCGATTTAGTGAATTTTTATACTAAATTTATGTTCCGCGTCAAAAGTACTGACCACCTGAAATTAAAAAGGGGAATACAATATTTCTGAGAAGCAGCCTCTCAATTGAGAGAACCCTAATATACTCTAAATGACTGAAGAGTTACTGTCTATTTTGAGGTTAAGAAACACTGGTGGTTCAATTGGCAGAGTTTTTCCAGTTTTCTTCAAAATTCTGGAGGTTAAAATAATTCTTCACTTTCGTACTTTTTAAATGGGGAAAATGACAAAAGTGGTATCTTATTTAAGGTTTGATTCAACATAGTCCCTTAAGTATGATCTAAGTAACTTTTTGTCCTTTAAGTTTGCCAATATTTAACACTTTTGGTCTTCATGAAAAGTTAAACGAACTCCGCGTGTTGGATTTGAGGGAAATTCACATTTAGATGTATAATTTTTTTTTTTGTGGTAATATTCTGCTGTTTTTGTTATATTTTAATGAAAACTATAAAAAATGAATTTAGCGGGAACTCACATTTAGAGGTACAATATTTTGTACTCCCTCCATTTCAATTTATGTGAACATGTTTGACTGGGCACATAGTTTAAGAAAAAATAAAAAATTTTAAAATTTGTGGTCGTAAATAAATCAAAAAGGGACCCAGAGTATTTGTGTGATTATAAAAGCTTCTCATTAATAGTAGAATCGTAAGTTTAAGCTAAATTGTTATCAAATTTAAAAATGATTCATTCTTTTTGAAACGGACGAAAAGAAAACAGAGGGAGTAGTTTTTACTATTTTTAATGTATTTCTGAGTCTGGTGCAGCTTTTTTGAGGTGTAATTCTACCATGTTGATATATTTTCTTTGTCTAGTTCTTGTTTCCCCCATAATTGCGCTTCTTTAGGTAATTACCGTAATTTTGCGAATGACTCAAGCTTCATTAATGTAGCTAATGTTTCTTTAATGACAGTAATCAACTGCAGACAAAGTTTCTTTTGAACTTAACTTTGTGCACAAGATGAGAAATGTGCACAAATAATACTGGCTAGTCAGTTTTCGAATTAATAATTAAAAAATAGCCAGCATTTGTAAAGTTATTGAAAAATAGTTATTGTTTTGCTGAAACACAGAAAGTTTCAGCATAATATGTTGGATTATGGAGCTCTTGCATATAAACTTCCAGCATATTATTTGAGAACTCCGGCACATGGAAAGTTCCAGTATAATATGATGGATTATGGAGCTCTTGCGTATAAACTTCCACCATATTATGTTGGAACTCCCGCACATTATGATGGAATCTCATATGTAAAAAATTCAAACTCCAGCATATTATGTTGGAATTTTTCCGAAAATTTTAAAATATTTTTGTTAAAATTTTATATTTACATGAAAAATGGCTAAAATTCAATTACTTTTAAAACTATGGCTATTTTTCAATTACCAATAATAAATCTGACTATTTTTAATTCCCCCTTCCCCCCCCCCTCGATATTTTGCAACAAAAGGCTGGACCAAACTCAACTTTGTAGTTCATTTTTTCTTACATACTTGTAAAATATGAACTATATGAAACATTGATAAACTCTCTCCTGTAGGGCTATTTACTTTTACATCAGCTAAAGCATTTAGTTGAATGGATTAAAATGTTAAGTTTTTCTAGATGGTAACTCCCCTCCACCATGATTAGATTGTAGCTAAAAAAGATTTACAAAGGTTATAAAAGATTGTAGCTAACGGAAATTGAACCAATGACCTTACAAAGGTTTTGAATTCCTTTAACCACTAAGCTATACTTTTGGACTATGTTAAGGGGATTCAAAACTTAATATATAGAGGTAAAAAATAGATTTTGCCTTATATATATAGTGTAACTTTTCGGCGAAGGGGGTTCGGGTAACCCCCTTCCGCCCCTCCTAAATCCGCTCCTGTATGGGTGTACCACTAAAAAAAAGTAAAAACGAAGTAGATTAAGTAAGAATTGATTCATATTCCTTTGGATAAATAACTCAATATTCGATCGAGCGCACCATTTAGTCTTTTTGGAGTATGGGTATCAACGGATAATATTAAACCAATTCTATAAAATGCGTACATAAAATTTCTAGTTTCACAGAGAGACCATGGGTGTACGCACCCTGTAATTTAGTCTATAAATCCGCCACGTGTAAATCGCATTTGTGTAATGTGATTTATATGTCACAATTGAGAATTCGATTTGGAGAAAAAAATTAATTTTTTGAAAAAAATCAAATACTGTGAACCACAAAAATATACCAAAAAATCACTTAAAGTGAATCAGAGGGAGTACTTATTTATGTATGATAGCACTAGAAGTTAAAGCTAGTCCTATAAGAATATCAATTGATTCACAAACAAGCTCAAGAAAAACATACAGAAAGCTGTATAGATCTCTTTATTCATATCAATTTTCTCTACATATCTTGTTTGTTTCAATTACAAAGCAATGTACTTCAACGAATCTCCGACCCACAAAACCAACACCCGGAAAATAAAGAGGAAAATAAAATTTCAAAGTTAAATAATAAAAAAAAGAACCATTTCACAAAATTTCTAGAGGGGTTATCAATGTAATAGTCCTAACCTACTAATATTATTGTCCGCTTTGGTCTAAGATTAAACAGTTTTAAATCGCATCATTAGAATTTATATTTTTTTTTTAAATACCCAACATTATTCCTGTGTTTTGCTGATGCAGGACAGGCTGTGATAGGGCTATCTCTGAAATTGGTATGTGATTGTATAATGGAATCTTAGTTTTCGCATTGTTCAATCTTGATTTGTTGACATTGATTTTGGAGTATTTAATTTGGGAAAGTGCACCTGGCTTTATGAATGTATGAAATGATGATGATGCAGATCTAGAGGTCCTGCTAGGGGTGTACAAATCGAATCGAAAAACCAAATCAAACTGATTAAAAAACTCGATTAGGTTTGGTTTGACTTTGTTTGATATTGTGTAAAAGAACCCGATAAATATATAATTCATATATATATTTTTAAGACTTTATATTGAATTTTCTTTAAAAAATATTGAAATATTTGAGATCCTCTCGTGTGTTAACCTAGAAAGCGTACATTAACGAAAATTATTGTCATACGACTAAGAAAATAACTATCATGTATTACTAAAAAAATTCTCCTATTAGAATATTTAAATAGATCATATGTTTGTCAATTTTTTCAATATTTACTAAACATATATTAACTTATCAAATCTTTATCTATAACTTTAACAAAGTAAGATTGGAACTATATTCATGTAACAAAAAAACCCGAAAACCCAAAAAATCTGACAAAACCAAACCAATCCAAACCGATATAATTGAATTGGTTTGGTTTTGATAAAAATCGAACCAACCCGGTCCATGTACACCCCTAGGTCCTGCTATAACAGCCCAGCACGCTAGTGAAACCCTTGACGTTTCATATTTGACTCTTAATACTGATTAGGAGTGGCAAACGGGCGCGACGGGACGAATATGGTTCGGGTCAAAAACGGGTAATGGAAAAAACGGATAAATTATCCGACCCGGTCATATTTAATACGGATAAAAAATGGGTTAACTAGCGGATAATATGAGTAACCATATTATCCATGACTTCTTGCATATGATCACTTTTTGGAGAATTCTTAGTCTCCCTAACTTGAGGAACCCCCATTTTGAGGCTTTACAAATGTAAAAGTTAGATCCATTGGTTATTCATTTTCTATATGGATAATAGGGTTCTTATCCATATTTGAACCGTTTTCAAAAAGTTCATTATCCAACCCATTTTTAGTGGATAATATGGGTGATTAACTATTTTCTTTTAACCATTTTGCCACCCTTAATACTGACAATATCACTAGCGGGGTTGGGCTGTTATACCTACTTCTGATTGTAGGCTTCATTTTAGTGAGGAACAAAGAAGGTTTTGTGGGATTTTTGTGGTATGGAAAAACCCTAGAAGATACTTATTACTAGAAGAGAAAGATTGAGGTAAGAATTAGAGGGGACAATGGGGTAAAAATTGAGTGGGGTAACCACTTTTTAAAGTGGTATTTACTTTTTATTAAGTATTTTAGTGCTGAGCAAAAGTAGCCACTAGTCTATTAAAATTAATATGAAAGTTGAAATTTGTATTGTGGAACCGTTGTTGATGTCGCGACCCCTTTTTCCTCGCGGAGTCCGGGTTTCGACATTTGTGAGACAACTCCCTTCCTTTTGGAACAGGGTATGAGATTTGAAGAGTCACCACCTAACAGAATAAGGTGTGTTAGGTCACCTAGAACAAACAACTCATGAAAACTAGTTTACATCACCAGAGATTGGGTAAAGGCTCGAAATTACCTTGAGGGGAAGGTCTTAGGCACCCCTCGATGTCCACAACGGTGGGTCCCGACCAAACTCAATTAAGAGAATTAGCCTTTAAAGGAAAATAAAGCAATTTAGACAACTATTGTTCTAAAGCAGGAATTAAAGGAGTCCTAAGTTTCTTAGCCTATAGGATCATTTCCATGCAATACTTGGTAACTTTCCCCAAATTGGGGTGTTACGCATAGTATTAGCGCACATGTCATCATCTCCTTTACTACCCAATTACTATCTTTCAGTTATTACCTAAGCGTTCTAATAGCTTCTAACACGTACCTTATGCGTGCACTACTCGTCCCTTGACTATGGTCCTGGAGGTGTTTAGGACCTCTATTTAAGGATAGTTCTAGACTCACCTACGTTGCTTAAAAATGAGAAAGTTAAGCAACAAATAAAAAATCAGATAGGATTGTCACATAAGGAGCAAATAAGGGCTCATGTTAACCTCCACAAGTAAACAACAAATGCACGCAATTCAAACAACAAATTTTATTAGTTTAAGACCCTATAAGCAGGATATCTAGATAAGCATAAGCAAATATAAGACAGCTTTATTAAAGCGAGCAGCGGTGCCTATTAGTTTGCCTACTGATTTTATTAACACTCTGAATCTGGGCAGATTTCAAGCAGTAATAAAGCACGGTTTTTTAAACCCCAGAATTCTTAATTACCCTACATGCTTGCCTAAGTGACAACGGAATCCTATAGGCATGGTATCTAAAATTGTTAATTACAGACTGTAGTTTATAACCGAGTTACTGATTTTAACAGACATGTTTTTATCTTTTAGATCCTATAGACATGCTTTCTAATTCACATAATTAGTTAACTCCTATAATCATGATTTCTAAGTGTTGAAACTGATTACAAGTATTATTTCCTATAGACATGATATCTTAATTGCAGAAACTGATTTTATATATTTCCTATAGGCATGATATCTAAGTGTTGAAACTGATTTTATATATTCCCTATAGGCATGATATCTAAGTTGTAGAAACTGATTTTATATATTCTCTATATGCATGATATCTAAGTTCTGAAACTGATTTTATATATTCCCTATAGACATGTTTTCTATGTGGGCAGAAACGTTAGCAAATTACCAAACAAGTTCAATAATTTGCACATAGAATATCCTATATACATGATCTCTAATGCACGTTGAGGTTTGGAAATATGTGAAAATCCTATGAACATGGATTCTAATACAGAATTATAAAGGACCTATAGGCAGGATTTCTAATATGCCAAAATATGAAAGTTCAAAGTCATAAACAGCCAGAAGGGAACCCTATGGACAGGATCTCTAAATGCACACAAAGAATCAATACAATAGACCTATAGGCAGAATTTCTACCCTAAAATATGAACAAAAGATATATAGAAACCTCCCATAATAGATTTTACTAATAACCCCAATATTTGTTCGTTACAAACATTATTACATTATTACAGACCAATACAAATGTATTACATAATAAAATCATTATACTATAGGGAGCCTTGGCAGGCTCAATGTCAACTTGGAAACTAGACCTTCAAGCAAGTCTGAAGTATACAGGTAATCCGTCCATGATACACCAAATGGGATTCTGGTGTGTCAAAGTTCCCAAGGGCCTCAGGGACCCGGGGCAATGCTCACACCAGAACCTTATGCAAAGAAACAATTTTGTAAAAAAAATCTGGAAGACCAACCCCAGTGTGTCAGAGTTCGGAGGAGTCTCATGGACCCTAGGCAGTGCTCACACTAGGGGTGGTAAGACCCTAGATAACTAAGAGTAGGAGTTTGAAAATAGTATATGAGGGGTAAGGGATAGTTTTAGAAAAAGCAGTTGATTTTCATTAGTAAACAAGTTCAAATTACCAGGCTGCAAATAGAACAGAGTCCACATTTAGCATATTGGTTTAGACAGGGATACCATACTAGTAATAATCACAACAAGGGTAGGGACACCCCAATTACAGACAAAATTAAACAGGTTCTGAACAAAGCATAGAATTGAACCAAACAAAGTTTCACATTGCAGAAATTGACTTAGATTATTAATCATCACTAGGTGGGACCATATAAGAACGTATTAAACAGAAAACAGACTGAAGTTTGGACTAACTGACCAAACAAACACATAGAGCAGGATAGGGTAGTAGAAACTAAAGTGTGCTAGTGTCAGAAGACAAGCATCATGGATCAAACAAAATCATGCTGAAGTTAAAACAAACAGAATAAAATAACAAGAACTAAGACATAGCAACTAAGAAAGAAATAGAACATGAACCATATATCAAACAGAAGCATATTGAAGTTTTTTAATCACATAGCCATGTAAAATTAGGACTAAGACATACTGCTTGGAAAGTAAACAGGAAACATACAACAAACAAAACATATCGAGGTTTGAAATAAACTAATCCTATAATCCTATGGAACAAAATAAGATAACAAGAACTAAGGCATACTAGTTGAGAAAGAGTTGGTCAGGAATCAGGTATCAACCAGAAGCATGTTGAGGTCTGTAATAAATTAACTACATAAACAGATAGAGTGGAATAGGGTAATACAGATTAGGGCATACCAGTTAGGGAGATGGCAAACAAGAAGGTGAAGGCAAGTGAATCCAAGAGTCTAGCCTTGGCTTTCAGCCGGCTAGACAGTGCAACAAATCAGAGTGATAGAAAGAACTTAAGTGTTTGAGTGTAAATGAGTAAGTAAAAGTATGTGTATCTCAGTGTGTGCTTGTAAGCGTAGGTGTAGGTGTGTGTGTGTGTCCTTGAAAATCAGAATGGTGAGGGATTATATAGCATTCAACATAATAAACAAATAAGGTAGGATAATCAAGGGCTCACAAATAAGGTATGCAAAATCAATTAACCAGTTAATTAGGGCTAAACCCAATCAATTAATAAGACAGAATTAGGGAAATATCACTTAAATTAGGGAGAATCAATTAGTAGCCAAGATTGAGGTTTAATAAGGTAAACAAATAAATCTAGAGATCATTTATAGGCCGGTCAAAACAATCAAAACCCAGAAATTAGACCAGTGATACAATTAAGGAAGGCAGTACCAATTATAAGTCACATATAAGGAAAGAGTAAATAAAATCTTTCAGAGAGATATCAGTTTTGAAAAGAAGTACAATTTCAAACCCTAATTAAGCAAGTAAATCAATTAATTAGTTTTACTTAACAAATCCAAAATAAATAGGCAAACATTAGAACAAGCAGTAGAATAATTAGAAGCCATGCGGCGTAAAGACATAGATATGAAAACCAATCGAAAAAAGTAAAGAGAACAAGAGTTAAACACTTTAGAATAATTTTGCAGAAACTTAAAAGATGAAACCCTAGCTTTAGGGAAAAACAAAATTCGGTTAACAATAATAAGAAAAACAGAAGATCTTAAAGAGAAATATCAAATAAACTCAAATCATTTCACATCTATAGAAATCTGAACAGACTCAAGTAGAAAGTAACTAGTTTTTAAAAAAAATAGACAGATGTGAGAAAAATCTGGTTTGAACTAGAGATTTGAAGCCATGAACACGAAGATATTAGCTCACAGACGGTTTCATCGAGAAAATAAAGGATTTGAACCAAGTCTGTGTTGAATCTCTCTGAGATTCCTTCAAATAACACAAAAGTCATAACACCAGTAGAGAAAGGAGGCCATATAAGGCCTAGAATCAAAGAAGAAACCCATGAGTCAAAGAGATTCCGGTGACAGCGGGCTAGGGTTAGGAGGGGGGGGGGGGGGGAGAGAGAAGAGAGGAAAGGGGATAAAGGGGCGGCAGATTTTTTGAAATGAGTAGGGTTTGGGGGTAGTTTGGTTAATTAAAAAAGGTAATGAATCCTGGACCGTCGATCTTCTGAGATCAACAACCAGGATTGAGTCTGGGGTTGGGCGGGTTTTAAAAAATTGGGTTATGGGTATTGGGTTGATTTAATTGGGTTGGGGTAGTAATTGGGCCATGTCCGAAAATCAAATTAAAAGAGGCTATTTGTTAAATACCCAATTAATTTGATAAAAATTTTATAGAAATATCTAATAAATGATAAAAAAATGCTATTTATGCATGAAAATAATTTAAAATAATTACTTAATATTATAAAAATATAAAAGTCATTTTCGTGTAAAAATAAAGTAATTATGCACACATATGGGCTATTATTGCAAAGTTATTGCAATTATAACCTACAAATGTAAATATAATTATGCATAAAGTAATTAAAGTTTAATATAAATATAAATGATAAAATTAAGCACTAAAATTATTATAAAATTATTTGTGAAGCAATTAGTAATTATTTAAGTAATAAAATACTGGGATAAAATAATTACAAATCCTTTTAAAAATTGCAGAAAATTATGAAAAAAATATTAATTGATGCTCATGCATTGTTTTGAAGATATATATATATATATATATATATATATATGCATTTTAAAAATAATATAGAGAAAAATTAGGTATTAACAGTTGAGGTAAAACCTGTTATTGTTGAATTCTATCTTTCCTCTCTATGTTGTTCATTGTTTTGTGGTGAGGGATAATGTTAATGCACGAAGGGTGATGTCGTGCCATATTGAGAGTGTAATGCACGAAGGGTGATGCCGTGTCATATTGAGAGTGTAATGCACGAAGGGTAATGTCGTGCTGTATCATTGATTTTTATTGTGAGGTTGAGGGTAAAAGCACGAAGGGTGATGTCGTGCAACGTTTTGTTTCATAGTGAGGTTGAGAGTATAATCACGAAGGGTGATGTCGTGCAACTTATTTGATGTTTAATTATTTTACTGATTTAAGGCTTATCGATTGTTCTGGGTAGCACATCTGTAGTAGCTCTTATATCTTGTTTTCCTCGTTAGCATGTTCCCCTCCAAGTAGTAAATCTTTTAGATGTTATTGTTGTTTTGCTTTTACATATATTGTTATCAGCACAGGTTGAATATGTGGTCGTTGATACCGAATATTTTCCAATATATTTTCAAAATACATATATAGCATGAGCAACAACTAGCATTTTTTTCATAATTTTCTGTAATTTTAAAAGATTTTTTTAATTAATTTATCCAAGCATTTTATTTTCTAAATAATTATTAATTGCATCACAAACGGTTTATAATAATTTTATTGCTTAATTTTATTATTTTATATTTATATTTATATTATGCTTTAATTATTTTATGCATAATTATATTTACATCTTTAGGTTATAATTGCAATAACTTTGCAATAATAGCCCATGTATGCATAATTACTTTATTTACACGAAAAATGACTTTTTATATTTTTATAATATTAAGTAATTATTCTAAATCATTTTCATATACAAATAATATTTTTATCATTTATTAATTATTTTTATAAATTATTTTATTAATTTTAGTGGGTATTTAAGACATAACCTCTTTTAATTAAAATTTTGGACCCCAGCCCAATAATTAGCCAGCCTAATTACCCATAACCCAATACCCAAACCCAACTACCCATACCCATACCCGCTTAATATAACCCGCCTCACCTATATCTAATCTTGGTCGTTGATCTCAGAAGATCAACGACCCTAAATCCACCTTCCTTTTTTAATATACCAAACCTTAAAACCCTACCCCTCATTTTCCCAACCCGCCGTCTTTCCATCCCTTCTCTCCTGTATTCTCTCTCAAACCCTCTAACCCTAGCTCGTCGTCACAAATCCCCCTTGATTCATGGGGTTTTCCTTCAATCCCTTGCCTTATCTGGCCTCATCTCTCTACTGGTAGTATGATTTTCATGTTACTTGAGAAGAATCTCAAGAGACTCGAACCAGATTTGGTTCAAAGTCTCTCATTTCTCGATTAATCCGTCTATGTTCACTCTGATATCTTTGGGTACGAATATTTTCGTGTTTTTATGGTTTCAAATCTCTGGTTCAAACCAGATTTGATTCGCTTCTATTTATTTTCATGAACCTAGCTATTTCTGGCTGAATCCGTTTAGATCTCTTTAGATCTGAAACGATTTTGTGTTTGTTTGGTATTTTCCCTTAAAATTTTCTGTTTTACTATTATTGTTAATCGATTTTATTTTCCCTAAAAGCTAGGATTTTGATTTCTAAGGGATTTCTGCAAAAATATTTTTAAACATTTAAATGTTTTCATCTATGGGTTTTCTCATTTATTTTTGATTGATTTTCACCTGGTTCAATCAAGTTCCATCTATAAGGTCTTTATATGTCTTAGGATTTCAATTATTCGACTCTTTATTCTATTGTTTTATCCGTTTACCTTTAACTCCGTCAATTAAAGTGTTAATTTATTTACTTACCTAAATTAGAATTTGAATTTAGTACCCGTATTTACTTATTAAGTTCTTACCTGTTCTTCCCTTATTTATGTACCCGTATTGCTGACTGATTTTGTGTTCTGACTCCTAATTGATTCTGGAATTAGTTGTTGCTTTATTTAACCTCATTCTTAGCTACTGATTTCTTCTGTGTGAGATTTTCCTTAAATTAAGTGGTACTTACTTGATTCTGTCCTGTTAATTGATTCATGATGACCTTAATTGATTGATTAACTGATTTTCATACCTTATTTGTGTGTAATTGATTTTCACGCCTTATTTGTTTTACTCTATTGTGTGCTATTTAAACCCTTTCTTTGTTCTGATTTCAACACACTTTTTCAACTTCTTCACTGAGCAACTTTATAACTTTAAAATTCTCTATTCTCAAAGGTTTAAAGCTCTCTTTTGTATTGTTCTGATTTCTGAACTGTTTGGCCAAGGCTAGATTCTCTGGATTCAAATCGCCATTGCATTCCTGTTTACTTTATTCTCAACTGGTATGTTTTAACTCCTATTATCCTATTTTATTCTATGTACTTATTTGTTTAGTTTATTTCAAAACCTCAGCATGATTCTGTTTGCTATATGACTATATGATTCCACTTAGTGATAATACTAAACTAGGTTATCTCCAATAATGTGAAACCCCGTCTAATTCAGTTGTATGTTTCCTGTTTTTAACTTTGCCAGATACTATAAACATGTAATTAATATGTGGCTAATTCTGTCTGTTAATTTAAGTGTTCTTGCTTTTGTGATTATTTTGAATACTGGATGAATATCTAGCCTAAATAAATGCCAACCTGCTTGAACTATGATTCTGTTTGTCTCCTGGTGCAGTTTTGTTTGCAACCCTGTAATCTGAATCTGTCTGCTTATGAAAATTAAGCTATTTTCTGAATCTATCCCCCTTACCCTCTATATACTGATTTTCAAACTTCTACTCTTAGTTATTTAGGTTCCTACCACCCCCAATGTGAGCAGTGCCTAGGGTCCTTGAGACTCTCCCGAACTTCGACACATTAGGGCTCGTCTTCCAATCCTTTATGTACTATTTTTCTAAGTGAGGTTCTGGTGTGAGCATTGCCCGGGGTGCCTGAGGCCCTTGGGAACTTTGACACACTAGAAACCTTGTTTTCTGTGCCATGGACGGATCCCTATCATGCTCCAGAATTGCTATATTTGAAGGCTTGGTTCCCAGGTTTATATTGGGCTTGCTAAGGCTACCTATAGTGTAATGGATACTGTTATGTAACTTATTCATTCTGGGCTATAATAATCCCTGTAATAAACAGTCTGGGGTTTATTAGTAAAATCTAGGGGGGGGGGGGGGGGGGGGGGTTCTTATATCTTTTTTTGAAACTCGGGTAGGAATCCTGCTATAAGTTTATTGTGTTGATTTATTATGTGAATGTTACTACTCATTTAGAGATCCTGCCTATAGGATATTTTTCTGACTGTTTGTGACTCTGTATTTCCACATTTTGGCATACTAGAGATACTGCCCATAGGTCTTCTGTTAACTCTGCATTAGAAATCCTGTTCATAGGATCTACACATATTTCCAATCCCAACGTGCATTAGTGATCATGTATATAAGATCCTATTTGTGTGAATTAATAAACTATCCTGGCAATTTGCTTAAAATTCTGCCCAATGTGATTAATAGATATCATGCCTATCGGAGATAAAAATCAGTTTCAACATAGATACCATGCTTATAGGAATAAAAATGAATCAGTTTCAAAACCTAGAAATTATGTCTATAGGACTTAAACTGGTAGATATCATGCCAATAGGGTGAAATCAGTTTGTAAACTTAGAAATCATGCTTATAGAGGTTTAAATCAAGTCAACACTTAGAAATCCTGCCTATAGGGGTTTAAATCAATTAGAAAGCATGCCTATATGATCTAAAAGGGATAAAACTTGTCTTTATGAGTAAAAATCAGTAACTCACTTAGAAACCATATTATAGGTATATAATTAACAGTTGTAGATATCATGCCTATAGGTTCTGTTAATCAGTTCTGAGTTTGACCTAGGCAAATTTCTAGGGTTACTAATAATTTTGGGCCCAAAATTTGTAACATCTTGCTGCCTGAAAGTGCCCGGATTCAAGGCTTAATAAAATCAGTAGGCAAATTGATAGGTTCTGTGCTCGCCTTGAACAAACCGCTTGTTTACATATGTTTCTGCTCATCTAGATATCCTGCCTATAGGATTCTAAAATCAATAAAGTTTGCTGATTGAATAACGTGCATTTGTTGTCTACTTGTGAAGGTCAATATGAGCCCTTATTTTCTCCTTACATGATAGTCCTATCTGAATTTTTGTTTGGCGCTTAGCTTTTATCATTTTAAGAAAACATAGGTCAATCTAGAACCACCTTAAATAGAGGTCCTAAATACCTTCAGGACCATAGGTAAGGGAGATTGTGATGACCCAAAAGGTCATCCTAAGTAATTCCAGCTAAATCTGTGTTCCAAGGCCTCGAAAGCCTCCGTTAATCTCACCTCAATATGCGTGCGCAGCCCGGGCAGGTAGCCGGGAAGCTTCCCTGTGAAAATTGGATAAAAATGGGATTTTTGAATTGAATAATTGAATAAAGTTGACTTTGGTCAACATTTTTGGTAAACGGATCCAGACCCGTGATGTGACGGTCCTGGAGGGTCCGTAGGAAAATATGAGACTTGGGCGTATGCCTGGAATCTAATTCTGAGATCCCAAGCCCGAGAAATGAATTTTTAAAGAAAATTGTTTTATGAAAATAATAAAGGCTTTTGAAAATGAATAATTATGTGAAAACCGTGTTACCGGGCCCGTATTGTTGTTCTGGAGCTCGGAATAGGTTTATTATATGTTGTTTGTCCTATCTGTGGAATTTGGTGTAAAACGGGTTTGGTTTGATTGGTTTCGGGTCCAAGTGAGGAAAAAAAATGGAGTTAATGAACTTGTGGGGTTTCTAAAGAATTTGAAATGTAGCTTGAGAAGTGATTTTATGTTCCTGAGGTCCGAATGAAATTTCGAGACCGGGAATAGTTCCGTTGTGTCGTTTATAACTTATCTGCAAAATTTGAAGTCATTCCGAGTGGTTTAGGCCGGTTCGGTGCGTTGAAGTGAATTCTAGAATTTCAAAGTTCTTAAGTTTTGAATTCAGGGGTTTTGGAGGGTGATTTTGAGTTTTAGCGTTGTATTGAGTGTTTCGTGAGCTCGAGCAAGTTCGTATACTGATTTGGGACGTGTTGGTATTTTTGGAGGGGGGCTCGGGTGGGCCCAGGTGCCTCCCGGACCCCCGCGAGGCCAAAAACCAGCAAAAAAAAAACCACTGCTGGTGCACAGCAGCTGGTGTGACCGCAGGTGCGGGACCGCCCCTGCGGTCCTAGCCTCGCAGGTGCGATCCCCAGCCCCTTGCCCAAAGTCCGCAGGCGCGAGACTCAGGCCACAGGCGCGTGACCGCAGGTGCGGTCCAGGCCATCGCAGGTGCGACCTTTCCGCATGGGCGACCAAAATTCCGCAGGAGCGGGACCGCTGGTGCGGCTCCCAACCCCGCAAGTGCGATCCCAGGGTCCCAGGCCCTTTTCCGCAATTGCGATCTTTTTCTCGCAGGCGCGAGACCGCACCTGCGGTCCTAGGGTCGCAGGTACGGAAACCCCTGTTGGCAGGCCCCTTAAATACTCCAAAATTTTGGGTTTTCCTCATTCCTTACATCTTCAAACTTCATTAGAGGGCATCCAAGCTTGGGGCATCACCTTCCACGACCACCCACTATAAGAGGTAAGTA